>BRYE01000018.1:7647500-7650000 GCA_030159115.1 Actinidia arguta var. hypoleuca
ATTAAGTAAAATCTTTCTTTTAAGAGGTAAATTTTGTGATTTGTTATTTAATTTAGTGTGATGTATATCATACATCTTAAGAGTAATTAAATAAAAAAATCAATGAATAAACTAGAATATCCTTGTTTAATCAAGTTAGAAATTGAAATCAATTTTTTTTAATTCTAGGAACAAATAAATAGTCATTTAAAATTAATATTTTATTTTAAAAAAAATAATTCTACTACTCCTATAGACACTACAACAACTCGTGCTTCTGAACTCAAGTGCAATGTAATCTCACCATAACTTAACTTCTTAATTTTCCAAAATCCCTATAACGTATTATAAATATTATTAGTTGCACCGAAATCTAAACACCATGAGTTTGAAGTACCCGTAATAAAGCTTACTTCAATAACCAGTGATTTGATTATATCTGAGTTCTTTGTCTGAGTCAAATAGGTTGAACAATTCCTCTTCTAGTGACTCGTGTGTTGGAAATTGTATGCCCACATGTTCAAATATTTAATTATTATTTAGAATGAGAATTTATATTTTAATACATTGAATGTTGTTCTAATATATCATGAGATGATATGGATATTATATATCATAAGATGATATATCCCTAAGTTATCTAAAGATACAAAAAATGTGTGCAAATGAGATTACAAATGGAAGATATTAATAGTTGATCGTCGGTGATGAGTTTGGACATTTTATTTGCGAAGACTATAATACTATTAACATCTATATGATAGGATGTTTTATCTCAACCATTAGAGTATGTGACTCTAGATTAAAGTATTGGTGTATTATGGAACAAGATTGGACTGAATCGTCGTAAGAAAGTAAATCATATAAAACTGTTACTTTATGATAAAATCTTGCATTTATTATTTATAATTGACTCTTAATTATGAGAGAATGGTAAACTTAAGTTCTTGAGATTGATAACTTTGATTTACCAATGAGTGAGGCTAACTGAGGCCAACACCTCAGTATCTTGGGTAGTCATTGTTAGATTTGTGGTAACACTTAATTCTTAAGATTGAATTCATTTTCTTCTAGGAGAGATAGGGTATCACTTATGCGTTAATTCATTCATTTAGTCACTAAAATTCGGATCCAGTCTTTCCAATAAATTGTTTATCGAAATGAAAACTTATTGTTTTGGTGACAAATATGAGAAATGAATTATTTATAATAAGAGTTAAAAATAATTATAGTTTGATAGACAGTTATTATATTCAACCCTAATTATTAATATTGATATAGAAGATTATTAAAATATCAATGAGGGTATTTTAGTCTTTTTGATTTAGAGTGCAATTCGGATTATTTAGTGAAATTATTTTGGATTAATTAAATTACTAAATTAAGTTATCAGATAACTAGGACTTTTAATGGTTTAATCTAAGCCAAACTAGGACTCCATAGGATCCCTATCCTTACCCTAGTTGGAGACCTAGCCTATACATATGATATGTGGACTACAAATCCTTGTGATTAATTCTTCATAATTTTTTGAGAGAAACAATCTGAGATACCACACTCTAGAAAGGTTGGTTAGGGTTGCGAAAAAAAGAAGAGAAAATCAAAGGGTATAAAAGACTAGAAAAATAATTTCTGAAGTGTTTATGATTAGGGATTGATCAAAAACAAACTATGAGAAAAATCATTGCAGCAATCTATTCGTGTTCAACCGATTGAATATTTCTTGAACCAGTCGAACATGAAAGCTGTAAGGAAGCAATTGTAGGAACCTACAGGCGCAGCAAGGCAGCAACGACAGGAATCCGCAAGAGCGATAAAGGCATCTAGGGTTTAGCCTTGATTAAATCTTTTGCAAACCAAGGTATATATAACCTTCTGTTGATCGATGTTGTACATTTTAAATGGCTTTAAAATTTGAAAGAAGAAAAAATTTAAAAATTATACTTCTGTTGCGAGATACGATCCCCTTTAGGAATCTCACTCTCTTTTAGGAAAGAGCAGATATTACTTGTGATTTAATTCATTAATGTATTCAATAAAATTCAAATTTTATTTTTTTGATAAATTATTTATTAAAATGAAGACTTATTATTTTAATGACTCAATAGAAAATGAATTACAAATCATAAGGGTTAAAAATAATTAGGATTTGGTTATAGTTAGTTAATCCAAACCTAATTATTGATACCCACGAAGAGGAGTTTTAATTGTGGTATAAAATAGCGATGAGGATATTTTAGTCCTTTTATTTTGGAGTGCAATCCAAGTTATTTAGTGAAATTAATTTGGATTAATTAAATTACTCCCTAAGATTCTTATCCTTTTCATAATTGAAGACCTAGCCTATATATATGATACGTGGGCTACCAATCCTAATTTAATATTTTCTCTACAAAATTTTTGAGAGAAAAATTTGAGAGCCCACAAGGATTGGTTAAGGTTGAGGGAAAAAGAAAAGAAGATCAAAGAGTCTAGAAAATTAGAAAAATAATCCTATAGTGTTTATGATTAAGGTTTGATC
>BRYE01000018.1:7655000-7660000 GCA_030159115.1 Actinidia arguta var. hypoleuca
ATGTGTCAAGTTCACTTCACGGGGACACTATGTTTTTAGTCCCAAATACCAAATTCAAATTATGTAGGTAGTTGAAACAATTGTTGGGGGAAATTAGCAATTTTTTCGTTCTTTCAAATCGCTAGTTACACCAAATATGAACAATGTTAAAAGTTTAATTTAATCAATTACTTTTTTTTATGAAAACATCCTTAATACATGGTAACTTCGATCATATATTTTCAGGTTGTCACGATGACTCCTTTTGAGATTGCCTTAGACCATCTCAAATGTGGGTCGTTACAATTAACGTAAGCTCAAAACTACAATAATGCATCTATCAAAAAAATGACAAGAAATACCAGTTTCCATTACGTAACTGGAAAAAAAACATGGCATGATAATAACCGTCTATAATAATGTCTAGCTTCTTTTCTTCTTCTTTTAGTCCAAAAAAGAACAATCTAGTAATTGATTGTATCTCAAACAATACAATTGATGCCGCACCAAAATTAATCTAAGTAATAGTAACGAATAGATGAAGAAATAGAGAATTGGAGGGGGAAGCTTGACTTCACACCAGAATCTCAAAAGAAAGAACGAGAAAACTAGGGTTTTTTACATTCATAATCATCATTTGTCCTCAAATTACAAAGACTCTCTTTAAATAGAGAAAATGAACTAAACCCTAAAAATAATAACCAAATAAATAAAACACTAAATAAAATAATACAAAATAAAATACCCAATGGGCTATTACTAATCAGGCCAATGGGACAGTCCACTTGTTGAGTTTTGTATGCCCACATGTTCAAATATTTACTTATTATTCGGAATAAAAATTTATTTTATCATACATTAAATGTTCTTATATATCATGACATGATATGGCCAAACTTACTTATTGGTTAGAAATAATTAGGGTTTGGTATACAATTAATTAATCTAAACCTAATTATTGATACCCATTAATAAAGGTTTTGATTATGGTAATAAAATAGAGATAAATGGTATTTTAGTCATTTTTTCTTTGGAGTTCAATTCAAATTATTTTAGTAGAATTAATTTAGATTAATTAAATTACTAAATTGAGTTATGAGATGACTAGAAAAAAAAAAAGAGCCCACACTCTAGAAGAATTGGTTAAGGTTGAAGGAAAAAAGAGAGAAGATCTAAGAGTTTAGAAAACTAGAAAACATAATCCTAAAGTGTTTAGGAATCTATTTTTTGCGAAAACATTGTAGCTGGGCTGTTGGATTTTTACATTCCAAGTTGCCAGCAACTGTTCCAGGCAGCTTGAAATTGCTCCAAGCAACCAGTAGCCACCAGTGTTGCCTAGTAGCTACAGGCAGCCACTAGGCAACCACCAAATTATAGAAGTTAGTAGCTTCCCATCAACCCATCGAGGCTACAGCGATTCGGGGTTCGATCCTTGATCAATTGTATGGTTTACATGGTTTAAAGTCTGAAAAAAGAAAAAATTTAAAATATTATGCTTGGGATATGATCCCCTTCACCGCTATCCAACCACAATGAAACCTGGTAAGCTCTCTTGGGGTTACCCCCATAGACACGACTAATAATAGGCCTAGTGTCCCCACCAACTCCCCTAAGGTGAAGAAAACTCGACTCCATCGAGTGTGAAGCGGAACGACTCTGATAATACTTGAATAGGACTCTGTCAATCCGCTGTAAATCATCACTAGAAATCCATGTGTCATCAAAATTAGGAAGTCCAAGCCAATGAACCAAAAAGCGTTTAACACCATTATTCTTGATAACAATAATTTTCTCATCTAAAATATCATTAATATGTTCTTTAGGTGCATGGAAAATTGGCAAAGGTGTGGGAGTAAGAGTTAAAGAGGTAGGAAGATCAATTATAGGATCATGGGTAAGCTCAAGAAAATGATCGTTAGGATAATAAGTGTACCTTTAAAAACAACCAAATCATCAATATTAAAAGTAGAGGTTATACCAGAATTTAGAGAAAAATTAATAACATATGCATTTGGTTCAATCCGTTTCAGAACTTTGATTAGTCCAGCACTACGAGCACACAATTTTCTTACGGTACCAGAGGGATATTACTCAAGGCAAATATGAACCATGGCATAGTCTCCTACTTGGAACTCCGAATGACATCAATGTGAGTCAGCTTGAAAATTATTATCATCAATTCTTTTTTCTGATCTCATCATGCAATTCTTGGATGTGTCGAGCAAAAGACTTGACTGACTCTGACACTCTAGTGTGTGGTGAGATAGGCGTAAGACCTACTGACTTTCTAAATTTAAACCCGTGAACAACTTCATAATGGCTCGTACCAATAAACCTATTGACAAAATTATTATAAGCAAACTGAGCAGTAAAAAGAATAAAATATCAATTCCTATTACTGTCACCAACTAAGCATCGAAGGAGATTTCTAACACTTTGATTGACAACCTCAGTTTGGCCATCAATTTGCGGATTGTAGGTTGTAGAGAATTTGAGTTTGGTTCCTACCATGTGCCAAAGAATTTTCAAGAAATAACTCATGAAATGAACATCCTTATTAGAAATAAAGGACTTGGGAAGATCATACAACTTGTTGATCTCATTAAAGTAAAGCTTTGCAACTTGAGAAGGGTCAGAAGTCTTAGAGCATGAGATAAAATGGGCCATTTTAGAGAAACGGTCCACAGCGACAAAAACAAAATCGTGTTTCCAAAATATACGAGGAAGACCCAACACGAAGTCCATGCTAACATCTTGCCAAAGATAACTTGGCACAGGAAATAGTGTATAAAGGCCAGTGTTTTGCTTGCGATGCTTGGCCACCTGATATGTACGAAATTGAGCGACAATTTTGGCCACATTTCTTTTAAGAGTCGCCCAATAAAATTGAAGCTCCACTTCTTCAATAGTTTTATCACGCCCAAAGTGTCCTACAAGGCTAGCAACATGAACCTCCCACACTAAGAAATCTCTCATAGAAGTACGTGAGATAAATAGCTCAGTAGCATAAAATAAGAACCCGTCGCAAATAGTATAGCCATCTAAAGAGATGGAAGGATCAGAACTCAAGGCTAAATAAGATTCACGAAAGGAGAAAGGTACGACGACTAAGAGCATCGACGGCTTTATTCTCAACTCCCAAATGATATTTCAACACAAATGTGTAATCATGAAGGAGCTCAAGCCAGTAACCATGGTGAGAATTTAACTTCTTTTAGAAGTTGAGATAATACAATGCTTCATGATCTGAGTAAAGGACAAATTCATGTAAAAGTAAATAATGCTGCCAAAAGCACAATACTTGAACAATCGCATAGAATTCCTTATCATAAGTGGAACATCTTTGCTTAGCCTCATTTAATTTTTCACTAAAGTAAGCAATGTGATATCACTCTTAACTCAATACTCTACCAATACCAATACTAGAAGCATCACACTCCACTTTAAAGACTTTTTTTAAAAATTTTGGGAGGTGAATAATAGCTACTTCTGTCATTTTCTTCTTAATCTTTCCAAATGCTTTGGTTGCTACATTTGTCCATCAAAATTCACATTTCTTCAGAAAATTAATGATGGGAGACATGATAATGCTAGACCCTCGAATAAATTGATGATAAAAAGTAGCAAGCCTATGAAAGCTATGAGCATCATAAATAGACTTGGGTTCAGACCAATTGATGATCGCTTGAATTTTTTAAAGGTCAGCAGATACGCCTTCGAAAGAGACAATGAATCCTAAGAAGATAACACTTTCTGTGAAAAATGAACACTTCTTAAGATTGGCATAAAATTTCTCTTTCTAAAGTGTAGCATAAACTTGAGCAAGATGGTCAAAATGTTGCTCCTTAGATTTAGTGTAAATGAGGATGTCATCAAAGTACAGTACCAGAAACTTACTCATGAAAGGTTTGAGTACTTAAGTCATCTCTCGCATGAAGGTGCTTGGAGCATTAGAAAGACCAAATGGCATGACCAACTATTTGTACAACCCATCCTTTATTTTGAATGCAGTTTTTCATTCATCTCGTGGTCAGATCCGAATTTGATGCTATCCACTTTTTAGATCAATTTTGAAAACAAATGGTGGCTTAAACCATCATATCAAACATGTAATCAACTTTAGGGGATAGTAAAATGGTACCCTAGAGTGATCTTATTGATGGCACGAATGTCTATGCACATTCTCTAGGAACTGTCTTTCTTAAGGGTTAGAAGTGAGGGCATGTCACAAAGGCACAAAGGCACAAAGACTCGTACTCTCCCTAACAAACCCTTTGCGCAAGAGATCACTAATCTAGCATTGCAACTCGGCATGCTTAATGGAGTTCGTCCTATAATGAGGTAAATGGGGGAGAGTAGCTCTTGGAACAAGATCAATGGCGTGTTGGATATCACGCATCGGCGGTAAATTGTCCAAGAGATCTTTGAGAAAAACATCATAGAATTCTTGTAGGATAGAAGTTACTTCCGCATGAGGTGTATCCTAACTTTCTGTAAAAGTCTCATATGCAACCGCTGCAAACAAAATGGATTGCTCATTGACCTCTCTCTCAAATTCTTTCAGACTAAAAATCTTCAAACCCTTTTTATTGGCCGTAATTTGCTTCCTAAGTTTCATAGCAGGTCTTAGTTGAAGTGGGTTTATCTTGATCCGTGTGTTCTCAAAAAGAAAAGAGTAAGAATTAGAGTGTCCATAGATAGTAACATCAAGATTAAAGAGCCAAGGCCAACCCAAAATTATATGTCTTACATCCATAGGAACCACGTCGTACCAGATCTTGTCACCATTGGAAAGGATTTGAATTGGGACAAGGCATCTCTCTTTTATGGAAATTGAAGATGTGTCAACCTAATAGACATGGTATAGACTGGGATGAGGAACTGGATTTAAACCAAAAGGCAACAGGCAGTGGATGAAGAGATGGCTTTGATACAACTCCCATAATCAATAATGACTTTGCAAGCTTTTTTTCCGCATTTGATGTAAGTGTGAGAAATCGCACTACGCCGCCAATCATCAT
>BRYE01000018.1:7672500-7675000 GCA_030159115.1 Actinidia arguta var. hypoleuca
GATACCAAATTTGATGCCGCACAAAAATTAATCTAAGTAATAGCAATGAATAGATAAATAAATAAAGAAGAGGAGGGAGAAGTTTGGCTTCACACTAAAATCTCATAAGAAAGAGGAAAGAAACTACGGTTTTTTACATTCATAATCATCATTTGTTCTCAAATTATAACAAAGCTCTCTTTAAATAGAGAAAATAAACCAAACCCTAAATAAAACACTAAATAACATAATATGAAATAAAATAGCCTCAATGGGCTATTACTAATCAAGCCCAGTGGGTAGTGCATTATCCAACCACAATGAAACTTGGTAAACTCTCTTGGGCCTACGCCTATAGACACGGCTAATAGTTGGTCTGGACCTAGGCCCAGTGTTCCCACCACCAACTGATTTATCTAACACATACATTTTGCTAAAATAGCTAGTACAATCCCTGAAAAGTGTAATTATATAGCTAGCCTAGACAATGTTGATTTCTTATGTACTCCATAGTATTTGTTCTTGACTGTGGACTAACCTCCCTCTCTCTCTCAAATATCTGGAGGAAAAGTGCGAAGGTTTTTCTCACCTCCAAGCAAGGTTTTAATTTTTGAGAAAAGAGATAAAAGAAGATTTGAAACAACAAGAAGGAAGACTAGATGAAAAACCAAACATGGTTTTAGAAATCAATTGCAAAGTGGCATATATAACTCACAAAAAGAAACCCCTCGACAACCTGAATTTCGTTTTTATTCATTATTCTATAGGAAGAACCTAAGCATTGTGGTGGCGGTTGCTGTCTTGTACCCGCCACATATTAAGCTAAAGATTTTTTAATGTGGTGCTGGTGGGAACAAATTGGGGACAGCCTGTAAAATTCATCTCCTACTATATTAATTTGTGTACATATGCAAGAGGTTAATATAATGAAGTCCATCGCAAACAAGAACTGATCAATTTACCGATATTGATATCCTTATTTTGACGTTTCAGGTTTTTAAGGTTTCCTTTCGTTGGTTTGTAGTTTGGTTGATTGTTTCTATTCTTTATTTATTATTAATGAATTTGTTACATTTGACCAAAAAAACAAAAACCAAAAAATGATAACATTTCCCTTAATTGATCACTCCCCATTTGGAACTAATGAAATTAATTAGTACGTAGCAGATACCAATCTATTTATCGATTGTGTATTGGATAAAATAAACTTGCAATCGTCCTCAGTATATGTTTTTGGAGTCGCCTTATTTTTCATATTTTAAATTTGTGAAGTTTGTACTGAATTGTTCATTTCAGTCTAGACGTTGCAATTTTTGTAGTCATTATCGAAATAAAATTGTTTTCTTTTTTATTATTATAACTTGCCAAAATGATATCGGTAAACGGACATAATTTTATACACTTCTGATGTTGGTGAGGAAGATGATGGTGGTTGTAACTAGGGATACAGGGGGGAGGTGAACTGACGTTGGTGATGTGCCACCCTTTTATAGGTACTCCCCATAATATTTGGTTATTTATTAGTATATACTAGATTTCCCTTTTGTAGGTAAATTTCCCTCTCTCAATCTTAAAACTTCCCTGTACGGGATGACATAATAAAATTGAAATTTCCGAGGATCAAAGTTGCATGATACCTATTGTGGTAGAAATCTGGGATGAGCAACCAATAGTCAAAATTACTCTTAAGCTCGGTTTTCACCTCGACAACCTGCGTAAGAGAACAAACATTACCAACCAGGATGAGGCCGCTACAAATCCCTCCACGCGTGAAGATGAGACCGAGTGAATAAGCTAGACAGAGCAGAGCAAGAAAATAATAGAGTTATGGCTCAAAGAGTGAGAATGCAATTACCCTTTCTAGTGGAGAGTGAGCGACCTTTTATAGATGGAGAACATAGAGTCGTGCAAAAAGATCACGGCGTAATCATTGGATAGCCAAATATGGAAGGCGTGGCCAAAGATTTTGGAGTAAAAGGAGAAGGAGGCCAAATGGAGATAGCACCGATAATGCAGGAAACCTAGTGGCGATGGAGTCTTACATTCATCTCATCCTCAAAGTGTCTTGCAAGATTGATAAACTCGGCCTTGAGTGAGGTGAAATCTCTAAAGGGAGAAGAGGATGTTGTTTAGTGAGCCCGAGCATACTTTGTGGCGACCAAAGAGGACATTGGCGATTTAGGTGACACGTTTCATTCAGGTCATTAACAGGTGGAGATTTTACCCCTCATTAGTTGCCCCCTACTCGAGATGCCAAGGTGAAACACTTGGCATCATCAAGTAACAAATCATGGGGTGTTGGTGGAATATGTGAGCACATGATGATGGCACACTTTCATCGGTCAACACGTGAAAGAGCATTAATAATGGAATGACTCTTCGCGTACAAATGGCGATTATGACCTTGGAATTTGAAGTGTCGCTCAATCTTGGCCGTTGAATCAAATATATCTTAGCCCTTCACTTTTTCTATAAATAGGGGGGCTCTCCCATACCGCGTACTCCTCTGTTGTTTGTGATA
>BRYE01000018.1:7680000-7687500 GCA_030159115.1 Actinidia arguta var. hypoleuca
GAAGTGAACCTTTGACATTTGTCGCACTTTTTGGTGAACGCCACTGTATCTTGTTCCATGCGAGGCCAAAAATATCCTTGGCTAACGGCCTTTCTAACTAATGATCTAGCCCCAGAATGATTTCAATAGATGTCTTCATGAATTTTTCTAAGTACGTAATCTACTTCCTCAGGTCGGAGATATCTCAGGAGTGATCCTAAAATAGATCTCTTATACAAAGTCCCGTGGAGGAGGCAAAATCTGGTTGATCTATACTGGATCCGTTGTGCTTGGAGTTTATCTGGTGGTAACTCCCCATGTTTAATATACGCGATGATGTCGTCCATCCACATCAGACCTGTTGCTACTTGACAAATGGCTTTGGCGACGTCAATGCTTGGGTTTGGCAAGAACTCCAAAAGGACACCCCTATCTGAGATAAAATTAAAGACTGAGGCTAGGTTAGACAAGGCATCATCGTTTTTGTTCTCTTCTTTGAGAAATTGACGAATATTAAAATCTTTGATCTTCATTGATATGGCCTTTACCTCATCCAAATAGGCCACCATTCGGAGATCCTTGAAGAGGTAATCCCCTTGGACTTGATTCACCACAAGTTGAGAATTAGTGCAGACGTCCAAGGATCTACTTTTAATTCAGTTATGACTCTCAAATCGGCGAGGAGAGCTTCATATTTGGCCTCCTTGTTGATGGATTTAAATCCAATATGTATAGCATAATCCATCTACTCTTCTAAAGGGGTCTAGAGAACAAGTCCTGCACCACAATCATGCTGATTGGATGATCCACGTACAAATAACTTTCACCTAGCAAGATCATCACCTTGGTTCCGTTCCTCTCGGGCCTCCATCTCAGGATTTGGAGCAACACCATACATGAATTCGGCTATGAAATTAGCCAACGCTTGGGTTTTCATCACCATTCTTGGTCGATAATCGATGTGGAATTCGCTCAACTCAATGAACCATTTGAGTAATCGCCCGGAGCTATTAGGTCGTTGGAGAGTTTGCTTCAGGGGCTGATCAGTGAATACAACAATAGGATGTGCTTGGAAATAGTGGTGAAGTTTTCTTGCTGCTATTATAAGGTCATAGGCAAGCTTCTCAATTTTTAGGTACCTAGTCTTTGCCCCTAAGAGGATCTTACTGATGTAGTAAACTGGTTTTTCTACTTCATCATCTTCCCTGACAAGCAATATGCTCACCGCGATGGGTAACACGAATAGATACAAGATGAGTTCCTCACCTGTGTTGGGAACTGTGAGTAGAAGGGGTGATTTCTTATACTCTTTCAGCTATTGAAATGCCATCTCAGACTCGTTTGTCCACTCAAAGACCTTATTTTTCTCAGAATCTTGAAAAATGGCAAACATTTGTATGCTGATTTTGAAATGAATCTGTTAAAGGTTGTAACTCGCCCTGTCAACTAGTACACTTCATGTATGTTTTTAGGCGAGCTCATTGTGAGCAAAGCTTGAATCTGGTTGGGATTCGCCTGAATTTCTCATCTAGTTACCAAGAAATCAAGGAATTTTTCAAATGATATGCCCAAGATGCACTTGGAGGGGTTTATCATCATGCGATGTTTGCGAAGGATACCAAATATTTCCTCCAAATGGGCCACGTGGTTAGCTGATTTGAGACTCTTGACCAAGCATGTCGTCAATGTAGACTTTCATTGTTTTTCCAATCTCCTCTTTGAACATCCAATTGACCAATCTTTGGTATGTCGCCACTAAATTCTTCAATCCAAATAGCATGACCTTGTAGCAATATAGTTATCGTTCTGTGATAAAAGAAGTTTTCTCTATGTCAAGAGGATGCATTTTAATCTGATGATATCCCGAGAAGGTTTTTATGAAGCTAAGGAGTTTATGCTTGAAAGTGGCATCAACAATTAGAAAAAAAATTGACAGAGGAAAATTGTCATTAAGGCAGCCCTTGTTTAGGTCGGTGAAATCAAACACTCTCCATTTTTTACCCTTTTTAGGGGCGACGATGACGTTGGTCAACCAATTTGACACCGGCCTTGATGAGATTAGCCACCTCTTCTTCTATGACCTTCAAACATTTAGGAGCAAACTTCCTTCTTTTTTTGTGGATTAGAGGATGATTAGGATTAATGAAAAACTTATGAATGGCGATCTGGGGATATATTTCTAGCACGTTGCCATGTGACCATGCAAATACGTCATAATTTTTCTTCAAAAATTCCACCAAAGCATTTCACAGCTCCCTGGTCAATTTAATTCCAATTATTACATGGCGATCTAGATAGTTAAGGTGTATAGAAATTGGGACCACTTCCTCCATAGGTTTGGTATTTTTTATTTCTCGAGGATCAACAAGGGGCATATCCTCTATTTCATCTATCAGCACCTCTATCTCAACATCATCTATCTGTAATTACTATTTGGCGTTGGATTTTGGAGTGGGGCTGGTCTTCATCGCTGTCATGAAGCATTGCCTAGAAACTTTCTGATCGCCCTTTACCTTGCCTATCCCAGTTGAAGTAGGAAACTTCATCATGAGGTAATAGATAAAAGTAATGGCTTTGATGTTTCCCAAGGTGGGGCGATCTAAGATTGAATTCTACAGCGAAGGGCAATCAATGACAATAAAGTCATGTCACACTATAGTCTGGTGAGATTTTACTCCCAAAGTCAAAGGCAACTTGATCCATCCAAAGGGAGGTATGGAACATTCTTCGAATCTGACAAGAGGGGCATGGAAGGGGGTGGAGCCTGTCTCGCCCTATTCTCATCTTGTCAAATTTCAGGTTGAACAGAATGCCAGTAGAACTCTAGTTGTCAATTAGGATCCTATTAACAATGAAATTGACAATCGTGGCAGATATGGCTAAGGCATCATCACGGGGGAGATGCAAGCTTTTCAAATAATCATTGGTGAAGGTGATGGGTTGGAGAGCTTCAGACATAGGTGTGGAGAGGTTGTAAACCTCATCTTTAGCTCGCCCATTCACCTCTCTAGCATGCCTTTTTTAAGATGAGCTTAAACATCCACCTGATGCAAATCCTCCATGGATAGTTCGGATGTCACCTACTGTTGGCCTGTTATCAACATATCCCCTGTCAGGTGAGTTAGGCTGTGGGCGATCAACAACAAACTTCCTCAAGTATCCCCTCTTGATCAGATCAACTATCTGTTCCTTTAGTTGAAAGCAATCCTTAGCGTTTTGTCCATGATCTTTGTGGAACTCATAATACTTGCTTTTATTCCTCCAGAGGGGGTTGGTCTGGATCTTCCCAAGCCACTTCACAAAGTCTTCTTTCCTGATCTCCATGAGCACCTGGGCTATAGCGGCATTTAGAGGAGGCAACATCAAGTCAGGTCAGTGAGGTGGAGTGTGAGGACGCTGTTCATTAATTCATCTCCTTGCATATCGCATTGGCCGTTCATGGGGTATCGAGTTCTTTCCTCTTGTGATCATCTCTTCCTCACCTCCTACGCTTGGCTTTTGACAACTCTTCTGTTGCAATGTATTTGTCGGTCTTACTCTAGAATGCCAACAAGGTTTCAAGGATGTTTTAGAGAGGGAATCAAATAGTAGGCGATAATGGAGGGTCTTCATCTGGGCCTACCACTTTATCACTGGGATCTTCCAATTCCAGGATTGCTTGATTGAAGCGCTTAATGTAATCTTTCAAGCTTTCCCTATCTTTTTGGTGAACTGTGAAAAAAGATGGGAGGCGTTCTTCCGCCTAACTCTAAAGTTCTTGAAATTGGTGAAAAAAAGCCTATTGAGGTTGCCAAATGAATCAATGGGTTTAGAAGATAACTTTCTAATCCATGACCTCGCCGGTGCCTTCAAAGTAGCTGAAAAAGCCTTGCACATCACCTCATCCGAATACCCTTGGAGTATCATCAAGTTCTTATATGAGTTCAGGTGATCCGTGGGATCTATTTTCCTTTCATATACTCTGAGCTGGGATGGTAATTTAAACATGGATGAAACTCTAACTTTCATGACTCTTTCTGTGAACGAAGGCTCAATTTGTCTTTTCAAGGCATCCACAGTAACTAAGGTTTTTACGCATGTATTGATGGCGTCGATCCTAGCATCTAGGTCTTTAATTTTCTAGGTACTGGATTTGTCGCGGTGCCTGTGAGCTTGGTCATCCTGGCGAGATAATCTTCCCTATCTCCTTGTTTCCTCGCCCATTGTATCCTGAGTTCGGCTAGATGACCGAGACTCTGACGTACTAGGACTCCTTCCTCTCCTGGAATGCAAACTTGCTGATCGGTGCTGACGGCTCCTAGTTGAATGTCCCTAACCAGCAATATGGTGATTTTGTGAATCCTAGTCGCCCGATCGGTGGGAGTGGCGAGATCGATTAGCATCATCTAGAATAGGTGCGGTGGCAGGAGGTGGATTGCTTGTGGCGAGGTGTTGTACCAGGATGGCATTTATCTCATTCATGATTCTAATTTGCTTGGCAATCCCATGTATCTCACGATGAATGCCCTCGAGATTCGGAGTTTGATTAGTGTTGGCCGTTGGATGTGTTCTATTGAGAATTGTTTTTCCCATAAACGTTGCCAAACTATTGTGATAAAATTTGGGATGAACAACCAACAGTCAGAATTGCTCTTAAACTCGGTTTTGACATCGGCAACCTATGCAAGAGAACAAACATTACCGTTTGGGGTGAGGCCGCTACAAACCCCTCCGGCGTGGAGATGAGACCGAGGTGAATAGGCTAGACAAATTAGAGCAGGAAAATAATAAAGTTATGGCTCAGAGAGTGAGAATGAAATTACTCATTTCTGGTGGAGGATGAGTGGCCTTTTATAGATGGAGAACATAGAGCCATGCAATAAGATCACGGCGTAATTATTTGGCAACCAAGTATGAAAGGCGTGGCTGAGGATTTCGGAGTAAAAAGAGGAGGATGCCAAATGAAGATAACACCACGATTGTAGGAGACCTAGTGGAGATGGAGTCTTACATTCATCTCATCCTCAAAGTGTCAGGCGAGATTGATAATCTTGGCCTTGAGCGAGGTGAAAGCTCAGGGGAGAAGAGGATGTTGTTCAGGGAGCCTGAGCATACTTTGTAGCAACCAAAAAGGACATTGGCGACATGATCTTCCATATTGATCTAGGCGACGCGTGTCGTTCAGGTCATCAGCAGATGGGGATTTTACCCTTCATTAGTACCCATACTATAAAAGTAAAAAACCTGAGTATTTTTTTCTCAATGCAGCTCACAACTCTTAAACTGTTTTGTTAGAGGAGTTGTGCATCGATCGAAGAAGGAGACCTTTTCGGCTCACAAAAATAATATGGGCCAAGTTTTCAGTAGACCCAGACACAAAGCCCAATTAGAAGCTAGGCTAAGCAATGGTGTAGGCCGAGTTTCAATTCAAGTGGGCCCTCACCCAATTATGGAACTGGGCCTATAGTACAAAATTTCATGTGGAAAGCACCCAATAGAGATTGCTACTTAACGCCCTTACACCTCCTATAAGTGCGTCTGCCACAGCACGATCCTGATGTACAAGAGTCTTAAGCATGGGGGAATGGAGCAAGACCAACAGAGAGAGAGAGAGAGAGATCTTCACCTTTTTTTGCTTCTGCTGCTACCCAAAAAGTAGCTTTGTTGAGCTTTATTTACAAAACGAAAACTTCAGTGTACTCTTTCAGTGGCCATGGAAGAAAGAGAAATACTAACAATTGGGGCATCAGTGTGAACGCATAGAATCCACATTTCCAAACTAGTATTTTTTTGTTTTCTTAAAGTTATTTTTGAGCTATAAGCATAAAACAGAAGTTGTAATAAATATCTTGACATAATTTCTAATATTAAGAGAGAGAGAGAGAGAAAGAGAATTTGCATGAATCCGTTAGGCTGTGTTTGTATCAAGGATTTAGTGGATGAAAAAAAAAATTGATAGATCAAACAGATCAGATTTAATCTTTTTCTCTTATTAATTTTTTGTTACATGAATTTCCCCTAAATTCTTGATCCTAATTCAACCTTATAGTAATAGAAATTAGATTTATGGGAGTGCTCCCGTCATAGTTTTGATGGGAGTGTCATTATCATATTATTGTTGAGTTGTACAATTCGTATTAGTAATTGTACATTTGGTTGGAATGATATGATTGGCCAAAGTATAGTCAAATTGTAATTTTCAACTATTAATCCAAATTTTTCATTTCTATAATTATGTGCTCTCTCTCTCTCTCTCAATTTCCATGATAAATTTGTCATGCATAATTATAGAAATGGAAAATTTGGATTAATAGTTGAAAATTACAATTTGACCATGCTTTGGTCAATCATATCATTCCAACTAAATTTACAATTACTAATACGAATTGTACAATTCAGCAATACTATAATGATGACACTCTTGTCATAACTATGACGGGAGCACTCCCATTTGAACAACATTTTATATTTATTTTCTTCCTAAAGTATGATGAATTTGTTCCAAGGCTCAAACCTGGATGATGAATTTGTTCCAAGGCTCAAACCTGGATGCTATAGGAACTCAATGTATGAACACGACATTTTGCATTTGGCAATATGAACTCAGGACTCCATGTGAATATCAATGAGCATCAAATCCACAACATAAGGGCCACTAGCATAGAAAATATAGACAGTTTGTGTGAACACCCAAGCATTTTTGTTCATAAAATCACTGCTGGGACTCAATTTCCAAATTTGTGTGCCCCACCCGGCTAAAAGAGAGACTCATTAGTCATCGCATTTTGACTCATTTCTTTCTAGTATGTCATCATAAGAACATGAGTATTACATTTTATGGAGGGGCAGAGGCAGGCATTGGAACCTTGCTGGTGAGCTTGGCTTGCTCTCAAGATGACACGTTGATGGCTGAAAAACCTCAAACTTCCCAAAAAAGCAATGACCACTTCACAGGGTCTAATGAGCTTGACCAAAAGTGGTGGCACAATCTTATTGGGTATAAGGAATACCACTACCATTGCTTTGTCCTGACGCCAGCGAAGCCACTTTGAAATATCTTAATACAACGTGGCAGCCTGTGGTTCGAACAATATGAACTACTTTTTTTTTTAAATAACACAATTTAAGAGCAATGCTAGGCTACACCACTGCATGTGAGTATGTATGGTCAATACATTGTACAAAATGTACTATCCTTATTTATTTTGATAGCTTAAACAAGCAAAAGCAGATAATTTAGAGGCTCCAAGAGATGTTAAGTGCAACAGTAACCCAACTTACAAGTAACATGGTTATAGATTAATGGATTATGATGTTAGGGTTGGAACTAGTTTGGGGCTTGAACCCTAGATTGTAAGCTATATAAACATAGGGCTCCTACCATTGGGGCAAGACTTGGGACTCATTACTTGAAACAACAGCATTTTTTGTCCAACCAAACATGAAAGATATTCTTCAAATTTACGACTTTTTTCCCCCTTCAAATTTAAGGCATAATAAGCAGCCAAAAGCGATGAACCTGTCATTTAAACGTATTTTGGA
>BRYE01000018.1:7700000-7707500 GCA_030159115.1 Actinidia arguta var. hypoleuca
ATTAGGAGGATATTACATTACTACAACATCTGCCCCGCTCAGCTAGCCCCCAATGCGTGGCAAGTATCATCGTCGCAGTGGTGCTGTGGCAATTTCATAAGTTCACTCTCTCTCTAAATGAATTTAAGAATTAATTTAGCTTTTTCAACAATTTGAAGCCAGACTTTAAATGGTTTTGTTTCAAGGCGAGGCCAAAGAAACCCTACTCGGGGGTACCCTAGCAATGTCAAAAGGTGAAAGAAGAAATTCTTCTTCATCTCAGGAGAGAACTAGGAGTTTGCCCATGGACAATCCCAAGAGCTTGGGGTTTTGAGGGCCCCGAGGTCATGGAGTCCCCCAGGCCAATCTTTGTTCAATGATTTGTTCTTCAATTATCAAGTTTAACTCCTCTTCCCTTTCTAATAGTGTGTTCAACATTTTTAGGTAAGCACTGCAACATGTTGCTAGTCTTGACCGAGGTCGAATATGAGAGATTCGACCAGATCTTAGGTTAACTCGAGCAAGGACAATACTATCCCATTAAGGACGTGTTTCGCTCAAATTCCTTCCTCCAAAGCTTGGTTCTTGACTCCAAAAAAAGGCATTCAACGACAGGGATAATGCCAAGGAGAAATCTATGGGTGATATTGCTCACATTGCAGACGATGAGGGTGAGTCCCGTCTTTCTCGATGTGATTCCCTAGAGGTAACCATGCCCAACATGACTCGGTGGAGTACATAGGGACCATTAGGAAGGGGGTGAGGAAAATTTTACCTCCCCTTCCCGATATGACCCTATTAAGACGCCTAAAGGGAAAAATCTAGCAACTTTTCCTTGGATTGGAACTAGGTAGCTCAAGCTTTGAGGCCCGGTCAGATCCACGGTTGCCCCCCCCCCCTGAGATCAAATTGGATGGTACTTCTTTTATTTCTCTCTAAGTACTTCATCTCCTTTATTAATTGATTCCTGTTTCCTTTTGTAGCTATGTCAAAGAAAATCGATATGAAGAAGCTTACCCAAATGGCAAAAGGGAAGGGTGATCCAAAGGCTACAACCTTGGCGGCAAAGGGCGTGGTCATTGGGGAGAAATACCCCAGAGATGAGATGCCTGACATCTTGCTAACAAAGAAGGGCAAGCAAGAGGCGTCAATGCTGCCTCCCGACGATAAGAAAAAGGGGCCATCTCCCAAGGCAACATCAAGTAGGGCGGCGAGCAAGGCGGCGACCACTTCTACTACCCTCGGGGAGAGGACCTCGGCTAACCTTGAGTTGCCTTGGGTCCCATTACCTCCATCCTAGAGGATCTTGGCATTGCGGAGAAGCTTCTTCAGGGGCTCATTTTTGTCCACCAACCAGGAGACGATGAAGAAGATGGACCTGGAACGAGTGATCATAAAGTTCTTTCATTTTGTCAGCCAAGTAACCACTTGTCTTTAAATTGATCTCGTACTTCTATATTTTTATTATTCTGATAAGTTTTATTTTTTACAAGCGGTGGTGATTGGGTCTTCTCTCGCTAGTCATAGTAGAGAGATGCGAGAAGAAGCAATGACTCAACTGGCCATAGCTAGATCCATCAAAGATGAGATGGTCAGGGCCCCAAGTGTGGCCAAGGAGCTGAAAGGCCAGATAACTGAGCTTGAGGGTGAGAAGTAGAACACCGTCGAGGAGCTACAAAAAATGAAAGAGGACCACGCCGCCACCTTGGAGAGGCTAGAAAAAAAAATGGCTGAACTGAGGGAGAAAGAGGCCATTTCCAAGGAATCAGCTGTTGAAGAGTACAAATCTTTAGATGACTTCCAGGAGGTTGTGGAATGGCAACTTCCAAGTACTTCGGCTAGGGCTTCGACTTGTGCAAAAAGTAGATGGGCCATCTCCATTCTGGCCTCAACATCCAAGACATCCATATCGATCCTGAGCTCGTTGAGAAGGATGAAGAGGAGGAGAAGGATGAGCTGGCTAACAACCCTCCTCTTTCTCAATAGGCATCTCAATGTATTTTTTTTAATGGCGAGGTCAATGTTATACTGACCTTAATAAGATGTACTTTTTTATTCATATTGTCTCTTATTCATGTCTCTCTCTTTAATAACAATGTACTTGCTTCATTTGGTGATATCATTATTAATGAATTTGGTGAGATGAACTTGGCGATCATACTAGGTTTAAGTTATCTTAACTTAGGCAAACATTAAACCTAACCATGGCGACCAAAATGATCATGTAAAATACCTTTGGCGAGCAAGATGGTTTAGTTGAATAATTGGAGGATGTAACTCCTAAATATTTTTGCATCTTTTTGGCAACTAATAAGGCAATATCCATAGATAAAATTGGTAATTCGACCATTCAATTTTGGCAATAACAATAAGTTGAATTAATTTGGTTAAATGGCAAAATTGGTGACGTCTCATTTTAGCGATCTAAACACCATTGACGATGATAACAAAATTGAACTGGAGAACTTGGCAATTTTATTAAGATGATCACCATACATGGAAATTGGCGATCATGATCACTTCTCTTTAACAAAATAGGACTTGGGCGAGGACAAATAACATTGTTTAGGCAACCTTATTCACATGGCGATCACAAGTACTATTGGTAATTCGTTGAGTTTATCAAAGGCTTATTGGTATTGTGGTGTCCACTCGAAGGGTATATCTAAGGAAAACAAATGGCACAAAGGTCTAGATATGGCACTAAACCCCTCAATGAAGCGCCAGTAGAACCCAACATGTCCTAAAAAAGATCTCACCTTTTTTATGCCCTTAGGAGTATTAAGATGTTGGATTAGTTCTACTTTTGCTTTGTCTACCTCTATCCCCTTATTGGACACTATATGTCCAAGGACTATACCTTGTGTCACCATAAAGTGACATTTTTTCCAATTAAGCACTAAGTGACTTTCCTTGCATCTCTTCAAAACACACTTTAAGTGCTCTAAGAAAGACTCATAGGTGTCCCCATAAACTAAGAATTCATCCATAAAAACTTCAAGTATTTTCTCAACCATGTCGCTAAAAATAGAAATCATGCACCTTTGAAAGGTGGCCGGTCCATTGCATAGGCCAAAGGGCATTCGCTTATATGCATAAGTGCCAGAAGGGCATGTGAAAGTAGTCTTATTTTGATCTTCTAAGGCGACCTCTATTTGGTTACAGCTGCAATAACCGTTTAGGAAACAATAAAATGCCTGGCCCCTTGCAATTCGTTCTTGGACTTGGTCCCAAAATGAAAATGGGAAGTGATCTTTCCTAGTTACGGCATTAAACTTCTGGTAGTTTATACACATTCTCCAGCCCATTTAAATTTTAGTTGGTACTAATTCATTATGATCATTCTTTAAAACCGTTACTCCTAACTTTTTATGGACGACTTGGTTGAGCACATCTTTTACAATACCTCTAGGGACCTTAACAGATTGATCGGCTAACTCGAGTGTAACATGTGTGGGTTTAAGTTCTCTTACACCTAGTTCTTTATACAAAGAACATGGAAGAAGGTTCACACTAGAACCTAGGTCAATAAGTGCTTAAACGATTTTATAACCCCTTGTTATACATGAAATCGTAGGACAACCATGGTCTTTATATTTTGGTACAAATTTACATTAGAAGATTGTGCTAACTTTCATTCATCATTGTCGTTTCTTTGACATGAAACTTCCTTTTAACAATACACAAGTCCTTCAATAACTTGGCATAGGAAGGTTTCTATTTAATGACATCTAACATAGGAATGTTAATTCGAACTTGTTTAAAAACATCATAAATTTCAGCATTCAAGTTCACTTTATTCGCTTTAGCAAGTCTATGTGGGAATGGAGCATGCTTCAAATCCTCTATGCTCACATCCTTAGACACTTCATTAGATGGCTCAAAATGACTCCCATGTTTTTTCTCCTCACTCTTGTTTTTTCTATTCTCACTCTCTTTATTCTCAATTTCATGTCCTAACCCCCCAGACTAATTCCCATTCCCATTCCCTTGATTTACCTCTTTTGAAGCAATAGTTTTATCAACTTGTTTTTCATTCTTAAGGGTCGTGGTGGCCTATACCTGCTCATGTGTTTCTTCAATGTAATTTGTAAGCTTAGAATTTTATTGGAGTTGAGTGGGGAATCGCCCTTTTGTTTGTTGTGTCATTATGAATTTTTCAAGTAAAGAATTCATATTCCCTATTTGTTGTTCAAGGCATGTATTTGATTGCTCAAGTCTTCCATGTGCTTGTTCCAGTTTGTGACTTTAGTGCGTAGCTCATGATTCTCATTCCTCCTATGCGGAGGTTAATATTGTGCCGATTGTGGTATTGGTTGTGGTGCAGCTATTTGTGTAGGATAAGACATGGGCACCATCTGTGCAACTGGTTGTGTGCAGTATGTTTGCGGTGTAAGGTATGATTGCGATTGTTGTTGGAGGATTTGCGTGTTTTGTTGAAATTGTTGCGTGTTTTGTTGTCCCTCTTGTCGCCACCCAAAGTTAGGGTGATTTCTACAACTCAGATTATATGTATTGGAGAAAAGATTATTTTCACTCCTTGAAAATTGATTCACCGCATTTATTTGACCACGTGCTTCTTTTACTCCCACCACAATTGGACAAACATCAGTGCTATAGTACATTGTGTCACAGAGTGCACAAATTATTGAGGTCCCTTTTGGTGCAACTATGGTGCCCTTAGCAAATGCCAAAGCCTTCACTTGCTTTGTAAGTGTTGTGAGCTTAGCACTAATATCATCTTCTACCGCTAATTGATATTTGGTGCCTACGTGTCGTGTGGGCATGAAAGTGGAAGGTTTAGTCACATTATTTTGAGTTCTCGTACAAGCCCAATCACTAGTCAAGTTAGCTAAATAGTCAAAATATTCAAAGGCATGTTCAATTGTCTTGTCTGGATACGTTCCTGCACACATGGACTCAATGAACATCTTATTTGTGGGGACAATGAATAATAGAACATATTAATAAAGTGCCATGGTGGGAAATTATGATGTGGACATGCAACTAGTAAGTCCTTAAATCTCTCCCAAACTTGGAAGAAACTCTCGCTACTAGCTGGTACAAATTGAGATATGGCACGTCGTAGTGCCTCCGTGCGATTCTCAGGAAAGAACTTTTTCAAGAATTTTCATTCCAGTGTGTTCCACGAATGTATGAACCTCGGCCTTAGTGAATTAAACCAAAGTCTGGCCTTGTCTTTTAGAATAAAAAGAAAGTGTTTTAGAAGTAAGATTTTTTGAAGACATGAGTTATCTTGAAATATAGAACATGCGTCCTCAAAATCTTGTAAGTATGAATATGGTCTTTTAGAGTCATAACCGTGAAATTGTGGCAAGGAGTGTAGCATTATCGGTTTAAAATTCAAAGTGGTATGGTGCATGGGAAGTACTATTACTGAGGTGGGTATTTACCGTATAGGGTTTATATAGTCCCTCATTGTGCCTATTTGGGCCTCAACTTCTCCAGTATTATTGGCCCTTTCTTGGGTTCTACTCTCCAATCAATCCCACGTTGCCCGTTTAGTGCCCCTCCCAAGACATGTCCCAAAAGTTCATGTTGGCCATTATGTGCCTCATCGGAATATGTTCTAGTGGATCTTGTTCGTATTGCTCCATGGGTATAGGTCGGATGTTAACCAAGGAAAGTCGATATAAGTGATTGGACTGCATAATTATAGTCCAACCACCGTTAAACATACCTAAGTTGGCCCTAAATTAGTTTAATTATATATTTTTATCGTGTTTCCTACTTAAAGTTGTGTCTGAGTTCATTACAGATAAATGATGATAAGAGGAGGATTTGAAGCCGTAAAAGTGATCCAGAGTGCGGGCACGTTTATCGAGGACCATTGTTAAAAATTGTGGAAGTTTTCACTCAAAACCTGGAATGGAATGGAAGATACACCATTGGAAAGATATCACAAAGTTATGCAAAGTCACGTCTAACGAGCATCGCAAGAATTGGACTCCAAGAGCTTTAAAATGACCCATGAAGAAAAAAAGAAAAGAAAAAGTCAAAGAAGGCTTAAGTTACACTGAGCGCTCGAATGCTGGGAGGAAAAGCCAAGGCAATTTGTGCCTGGCGTTCGAATGCCAGAATTGCAAAGAAATCAACGTTCGAACACTGAAGAGACTATTGATTATTTTTTGTTCGAACGCCTCTATGCAGCGTTCCAACGCATAGAGGGTTGCAAATTTAAAATTAGATATAGGCTTTGAATGCTAATATCACCGTTTCAATGCATAAAGAGCTAAAAAGTTAAAGAAAATCTGCCACAGATTGGGGCATTCGAACATCTATAATACAAATCACAACTACGTTTGAATCCAAAATCTATCTCTCGCTATCTACGGCTGAAATTAATTGGAGTTAATCCAACGGTTAAGATTTCACCTCAAATTATTTTTTCCCGCCCAAAACTATCACTTCTTTATTCAATGGTTGAGATTTGTTTGATTTTCAATACACGGTCAAGATTAATTTTCGTTTTAAACACACCAAAAAACCACAGACGCACGCAAGGTTTTACACGGCTCAATGTTCTGAGACAAGTCAGCCATCACTCCAAATCAACCATCACTATTACTATCACTACACGGCTCAATGTTCTGAGACAAGTTCCCTGCTCTACACCATCACTACAAATCAACCTCTCTCTCACTCCACCTCTCTCTCCATCTTAGCCGATCTCACTCAACCTCCATTGCGGGTTTGCACGTTTGAGCTTCATTTTCTGGGTTCTATTTTCTGAGCTCCATTTCAAGTTCCCTCTCTGTTTGCTGCTTGGTTTGCCCTCCTCTCTCTCTCTCTCTCTCTCTCTCTTATGCATGTTCTCTGATCACTTAGACAGTTAGACGAGTTGCATTTGGTCTTTGAAACAAAAAAGTTAGACGGGTTGCATTTGGTCTTTGAAATTGAAATCCTAATTCTGACGGTTTGCATTTGGTCTTTGAGCACTTAGATGGTTTGCATGGGTTGCATTTGGTCTTTGAAATTGAAATCCTAATTCTGACGGTTTGCATGGTTTGCATTTCCTCTGATTTGGGATGCGCCTACTGAAGTTGGTTTGCATTTGGTCTTTGAAGCAAAAATCCTCTATCCAAACACAGCCTCATACTTAAATCCTCTATTTGGGATGTCTCTATTTTTTTTTGTGTGTGTGAGTAACTATTTGGTGCTCTAAGATCTGTCAACCTCTCTCTTTCTCCTCCAAAATCAACCTCTCTCTGTCTCTAATTTTTTGGTTTAGTGCATACTTTTCATGGGTATTTATAATTTTTTTTACATATTTTAATGCACATTTGGGATTTTTACACTTTCTATTTCTTACAATACACTTTTTCCCCATTAATGGTTAGCATTTTCCTTTGAGGTTTTGGAATTGTGAAAATGTTAGCCACTGGAGCTAGATTGGTAATTATAAAGCTGAGAGTTCTGAAAATCACCAGTGTTCCTGTTTTTAGTTGAGGTCATTGCTAAAAAAGATCCATTCTAAGTACTTGATAAACATCGACTCTT
>BRYE01000018.1:7737500-7740000 GCA_030159115.1 Actinidia arguta var. hypoleuca
AGTGTTAGTGTGTGCGCACCAAGTGTTCAATGAAATGCCTAAACAAAGCAATGTGTGTTATAATTGAAATCCGAAGTCGGACATTGATGTTAAGGGACTATTTATCTTGAATAAAACCCGTTTTAAGTACGATGGCTTTAAAAATTGTGTGTACACATTAGTAGGTTCATGGACTTCATGGGAACACACACAACGTGTAGGCACACCACATTACATTACATTCTTGCATTGATTGTGACATTTTTTTGTGCATTGTTTGTTTGGCATGCAGGGTGGTTGTTAAGCATGAGTACTATGAAAACAGAGAGTTCGGTAAAATAGTCAAAATCTAAGGGAACAAGTTCTCAAAAACGAAAAGGAAAGGAGAAAGAGCCAACTGATCTAGATTATGACCACACTCGGCTCATAGGAAAACTAGAAGAGAAACTTTATAACCGGAGTTGGGGATTGATTAGTTTGACTATTTTTAAGGCGGAGTCAATCTTTACTCTCTGTCAAGAATTCATGGCAAATATCAACCATAAGCGTTGGGTCAATGGTAAGAAGATAAGAGTGAGCCTAATACCTTTGTTGAGATTTTTGAACTTTCGTGGGTTGAGAATCCCGATTTTGAGTTCCCGGATGTTGGGATGCTTAATTTAGCGACTGTTTCCCATGAGTTGCTCTTGGAGGGGGATGAATGGGATGGTGAGGTGCAATGTAGCAAGACGAGCCTCAAGGATAGGTACTTGATCTTGTTTTTATTTTTATGTCATTCTTTTTTGCCTCTAAAACGTGCAGTTGCTATGATTTGCCTCGTATGATGTTTATGTCTTTATGTGCTACATATAATTCATCGGATTCGAGGGAATCTGTGTCATTCACGGGTTTTCTTACTGAGTTATTCAAGAGGCAGGGTATCCATATTCAAGAGTCAGAGATGGTAATCTTTGGAATCCCAAATTAACAAATGAAGTTTTTCCACACAAAATTCTTGATGTTCCTTTTAGTGATTTTGGCTAGAAGTTCCATCTATATCCACTTTGTGAAGTAGTCTATGGCGACAATCAAGAATTTTCTTTGCAATGGAGCTTGAGGTAGAGGTCCAAGTATGTTTATTCTCCATCGAGCGAATGGCCATGAATTGGTCATTGGCATCATCTCGGTAGGGGGGAGACAACTAACTAGAGCAAACCTATGAGATGAATGTCATTGTATCTTGTTCCATGCGAGGCCAAAAATATCCTTAGCAAACTGCCTTTCTAGACAGTGATTTAGCAGCCCTAGAATGATTTTTGAAGATTCCTTCATGAATCTCCCTAAGTACGTAATCTACTTTCTCAGGTTGGAGACATCTCAGAAGTAATCCTAAGAAAGATCTCTTATACAATATTCTATGGAGGAGGCAAAATCTAGCTGACCGGTACTGAATCCGTCATGCTTGGAGTTTATCTAATGGCAGCTTCCCATCTATTAATCTCCTTAGACTTGATTCACCACAAGTTGAGAATCACTGTAGATTTCCAAGGATTCTACTTTTAACTCAATTGTGACTCTCAAATCGGTGAGGGGAGTTTCATATTCAGCCTCGTTATTGATGGCTTTAAACCCAATACGTATAGCATACTCTAGTTGCACTTCTAAAGGGGTCTAGAGAACAAGTCCTGCACCACAACCATGCTGGTTGGATGACCCATCTACAAACAGCTTCCATTTAGCGAGATCATCATCTTAGTTATGTTCCTTTGGGGCCTCCATCTCAGGATTTAGAGCAACGTCATATGTGAATTTGGCTATAAAATCAACTAATGCTTGGGCCTTGATCGCCATTCTTGGTCGATAATTAATGTGGAATTTGCTCAATTCAATGGACCACTTGAGTAATATCCCAGATGTATCAGGTCATTGGAGAAACTATTTCAAGGGTTGATTTGTGAACATAACAATAGGATATGCTTAGAAGTAGTGGCAGAGTTTCCTTATTGCAATTATAAGAGAGTAGGCGAGCTTTTCGATCTTTAGGTATCTGGTATTTGCCCTTATGAGGACCTTGCTGACATAGTAAATTGGCTTCTGAACTTTTTCTTCTTCCTTGATAAGCACCACGCTCACTGCGGTGGGCGACATGAAAATATATAGGATGAGCTCCTTGCCCAAATTGAAAACTTTAAGGAGAAGGGGCAATCCCAGATACTCTTTCAACTGCTGGAACGCCACCTTGGATTCGTCTAACCACTCAAAGGCCTTGTTTTTTCTTAGAATCTTGAATACTGGCAATCATTTGTTCACCAATTTTGAAACAAATCTGTTAAGTGCCATAACTCTCCTAGTCAATTGTTGCACTTCATGTATGTTCCTAGGTGAGATTAGAGCTTGAATCTGGTCGAGATTTGCCTCATTTCCTCATTTAGTTACTAAGTTGCCTAGGAATTTTTTAAATGATATGCCAAAAATGCACATGGAAGGGCTTAGCATCATGCGATGTTTATGAAGGATACCAAACGTTTTTTTTCAAGTGGGC
>BRYE01000018.1:7790000-7797500 GCA_030159115.1 Actinidia arguta var. hypoleuca
TGTAACGGAGCAATCACATGATATACAGGCTGATCCAACAAATAGAACTGTTAATGCAAGCAAGAAATTCAACATTTACTCACTTCTGGTAGAGCTTTTAAATGAAACAAGCTACAAAAATTGTCTCGCTAAAAACTCGTTTGAACTCGTTCTTTTACTAAACAAATCAAACTTGAACAAATTTTGGAGTTTGTTAAATTTTCTAACCAAATTTGAATGAGTCACTACTTGGCTCAATAAGTTTTTTATTCTGTATAAAAAAAAAAAAAAAAAAAGCTACTTCAGTTCGGCTATTTCGGTTGGGACTTGACTAATAAAAAACAAAACTTAAATATATTTTTTAAACTTGATAAATTTTTAAATTAATTTTGAACAAAATACTACACGGGTCGTTTGCAGCCCTAATTTCTGATACCACTCAATGCATAGTTACTGCACCTATAGAAACTCCCTTTTGTTTGTATTCAGCACGTGATTGAGCTATGACTCGTCCGTGACTTGCTCTAGGACTGGTGGCTATTTAACACCCAAAAGCCAAAACATCATTCACATTTCCCTCTTAATATAGCTTCCTGGTGTTGGACTTCTAAGTACCTCCCAATCCATTAATTACGCCACCCAAACGTATGTTTTGAATTTAAGCTGTTGTGGTAAAAATCTGGAGCGAGTAATCTAACAGCCAATATTGCTCTTATACCTCAGCACTGAACCTCGGCATAACTCGCGCGACCTGCGCAGCAATAAACAAACGTTACTGGCAGGGGTGAGGCCGCTCAAAACTCCTCTGGCGTGCAAATCAGACCAAGATGAATAAAAAACTAAGCAATGAACAAGTAGAGCTATCAATGTGTAGCAAGTGAATCGCACCTCATAATGATGGGGGAGCGACCTTTATATAGATGGAGAATAATGGGTCGTGTCAGTGGATCACGGCGAGATCCTCGAAAGGATAAGTATGAGAGGATATACCAAAAATATAGGAGATAAAATTGGAAGTTGCCAATTAGAGACCAGTCCGTTATTGTAGGAGCTGTGAGGAAACTTTTCTTTGTAGAGGTGGAATCCTTGTGGAAGCGAAATCTGGCTAGGCGGTGGTGTGAACTTAGAGGACTCGAGTAGGCCGAGTTTGTGGAGATAGATCCCTAATGGAGATGATCTCTGGATTGGCGACGTTAATATCCTCGCCCCATGGCGAGCTAGAGATGAACCCGTTCCTGCTTCTGGGAGAAACAGTCGATTGGCGATCAAAATGAGGGGTGACCAAAAACATCTCGGGTCGTGGCAACATGCTCGACTTATTATAAATGAGTGGTTATTTTACCCACATCAGTAGCCCCTTACTCAAGATTCCGAGGTGAAATACTTGGCATCTACGAGTAGCAAAGGAAGTTAATGCCTTCTAATGAAGTGGACGAATAATGATTACACGCCACCATTAACCGACATGTGGCAAAGTGAATTAAAAGCAAAAGCATTTTAGCACATCTTGGCGGGAATGGCAGAGGCTTTTGGAGGGAGTGGAGGTTTTTATCCTCGGAACTCGAAACGTCGTGCGATCTGAATCGTTGACACAGAAAAATCTTAGCCTTACTTCTTATAAATAGGGGGCTCCTCCTTTCATTTGTACTCTTTTGTTTGTGCTGTTAAACTATTGCTCTGGCTCCAGCGTTCAGCTCGCTCTTATTAGCTCGCCTTCTTCTTCCTCCAGTCCTTCTGTAAGTATTAACTGTTGCCCCTACTCTTTCTTTTCTTTAATCTTTAGTGCATGTCCAATAGTGCAGACGTGGGGGACTTAGAAAATCTAGGCGAATCTCTACCATCTTGGGTATCCGAACATTTAGGTGAGAAGTCATTTATGTCTAACGAGGTACACCAACTTCCTTCCTCGCCTCCCGTGGGATCCCCTCTACGAGATGATTCTCCCAAGCACATAATAGAGGGCGTGATGAGCACTACCTCTCCGCTTGAAAAGGAGATTAACGTTATAACCCAGGGCAACCTAGATCTCCTTAGGAGTACATGTTCCTTCCCAGATGGGATCTAGATTAGGATTCCAAACGAAGGCGAGATGATCTTATCAACTTGCCCGAGTGAGGTTGCATTTTATGAGGCTTCCTTTTACGCCGCCCTCAAATTTCCTATTCATCCCATCATAAGAAGGATATTGAATTTATATCATATCTACCCCGCCCAACTTTCTCCCAACATCTGGCGATGTGTAATTTGTGTATTGGTGATATGGTGATACTACCAGCGCCATTTATCCCTTAATGAATTTAGATGTCTTTATACTTTGTCCAAGAGTTCGAAGCTGGACTTGGGGTGTCTTTACACTTTGGTCTTCATTTTGCAACGATGTTGAAGAGTATTAGTCTCTCTAAGCTCGCCCAGAAATTGGAGGAGAAAAAGGGCCAAGATGTGTCCAAGGCTTCCATCTCATCCAACAAGGACGTGGTGATTCATGAGAAGCGACTGCGGGAAGATGTTCCCGAATCATCGTCCAATAAGAAGGGCAAAATTGATGATTCTAAGGGGAAAGAAACCATGCCCCCACCCAAAGCTAAAAGATCAAATCTAATAAGAGGTGAATTGAGATCCCAAAAGGCCAGCTACTAGAGAAGGCACCTCGTCCAAACTTGGCGGCGTGTTGGGACCTGAAGCCTCTGTCATGGCGAGTGCTGCCATGACAGAAAAAATTCTAGTCGGGGTGATCCTTCCCGCCAACAAGGAGAAAGTAGATAAACTTTCCCTGGATCAGGTGGTCACCAAACTTCTTCATATCCTCGGCTAGGTATCTGTTCTCTTTCATTTTTTGTTTTTCGTATTATAATTATATTCAAAGTGCTCATGGAAGCTTATTTATAGTAGGGGGTCATGTTCGGGTCGTCCCTTTCCATCCGAAGTAGGGACATTGGTAATGACCTCACCTTCCAACTTGCCCGAGCAGACTCGACCGAGCTCAAGATGGTCCGAGCTCGGAACTGGACCACAGAATTGGAAAAGCTCTTAGCCGATTTCAGTGAGTAAGAACAAAAGGCTGTCAATAATCTCAATAAAAATTTGACACTATGGTGAGGTTAGAGACTGAAGTGGCTGAGCTAAAAAAAAGAGAATCCCTTGCCGAGAAGAAGGTCATCTAGGATTTCAAATCTTCAAATGATTTTCAAGAGGCCATAAAAGCCTCGGCATCTGCATACTTCGACGAGGGTTTCAATTTTTGCAAAAGGAAACTTACTTCCCATCATTTCGATCTCGGCATAGACCTCGACAACATGAAACAGATCGGGACCTGATCAAGTGAGAAAAGGCCAAAGCCAAGGAGGAGGGGAATAAGGAGAAAGGGGACGAACAGGAGAAGGGCGAGAAAAATACCATCCCCCTCTCTCTTTGAACACTTGTAAAGTTTTCTATCCCTGTAATAGTGTTATGTAATAGTTTTCAATGAACTCTTTTTTCACTTGGTCTACCTTTTATGGTTGGTTTTCAATTTGCATTGGCAAATATGATTTGAAGTTTGGCGATTTTAATCACTTGGTGAATATTAATAAGGGAAACTTCAAACTTAATTACGACGAAGATAATTAAAAGGCGATGAGAATTCACTTGTCCAAAATTCTAATCTCGTAACAACGAAATGTCCAAATGGTTAACTATGGCGATCAAGACGCCTCGTTGTAATAAATGGGCATTCTAGATAATGGAGACATCCACGATGGCGATCAAGATGCCTTATCATATCGTAATGAATGGGCGTTCTCGATAATGGTGACATTCACAATGGCAATCAAGACGCCTTATCATATCGTAATAAATGGGCATTCTTGATTATGGCAACATCCACAATGGTGATCAAGACGTCTTATCATGTCATAATGGGCGCTCTTGATAATGATAACTTCCACAATGATCGGCGACATAAATTTTTGATAAAATCAATGGAGAAATTTGATTAAATAACCATAAAAATAGTCAATCATGATATCATAATTAACAATACAAATAGAGCATTTGGTGACGTCATATTGGTCAGGAAATCTCATTCTCATGACGACCAAACGTATTACTAGTAATATTTCTACAAGTGTTCAGCGTTCCAAGGGTGGGGAAGGGCTTTTTCATCCATGTTTTCCAGCCAATAAGTTCCTGGTATGGATACTTTGACCACTTTGTAGAGGCCTTTCCAAGTAGGACCGAGCTTCCCTGCATTTGGTTCTTTTGTGGCCGAAGTAACTTTTCTCAGGACCAGGTCGTCTAGCAAAAAAGATATGTGCTTGACTCTTTAATTGTAATATTTGGCGACCTGGTGCTTAAATTCTCCTTGACATATTTTAACTCGCTCCCTCTTTTCGTCAAGTACGTCAAGGTTGAGTCTCAGCTAAATTTTATTATTTTTCTTTTTGAAATTTAAGGTTCTGAAGCTTGGCATGCCAATTTCCACTGGTATAACTGATTTCGTTCTGTACACCATTAAGAACGGCGTCTCGTTAGTAGGAATTATGTTTGTTGTATGGTATGCCCAAAGTATGCTCAACAGGTTTTTTACCCATTTGCTTTTGGACTTTTTCAGCCTTATCTTTAAATTTCTCAAGATCATCCTATTGGTGACCTTGACCTGTCCATTTGCCTGAGGATGGCCAAGGGAGGAGAAATGGTGGGAGATGGCGAGATTTGAGCAAAATTGTCTAAATTCATCATTGTCGAATTGTCTTGCATTGTCCAAGGTGATAACTTTCGGAATCTCGAATCAGTAGATAATGTTTTTCCATATAAATATTTTGACATTTATTTCTATGATTTTGGCAAAAAGTTCTGCTTTTATCTACTTGGTAAAGTAATCAATGGCGACAATCAAAAATTTTCTTTATAATAAAACTTGGGGTAGAGGCCCAAGTATGTCCACACCCCATTGAGCAAAAGGCCATGGGCTAGTTATCGGGACCATCTCGGTGGGAGGGAGATGACTAACTAGAGCAAACTGTTGACATTTATCACAATTCCTTGTGTATGTCGCCGCATCTCGTTCCATCTGTGGTCAAAAATAACCTTGGCGAATTACTTTTCTCACCAGCGATCTCGCCCTCGAATAATTTTTGCAGATACCTTCATGGATTTTTCTTAGCACATATTTCTCTTCTTCAGGTTGGAGACACCTTAGGAGAGGCCCTGAAAAAGATCTCTTATACAAGATTATGTGGAGAATGCAAAACTTTACAGACCTGTATTGGATCTGGCGAGCTTGGAGTTTGTCTGGTGGTAATGTGTCATTCTGGAGATATGCGATAATGTCATCCATCCATGTCGGGCAAGTTTTTGCCTAAAAGACTGATTTGGCAACCTCAATACTTGGATTGGCTAAGAACTCTAGGGGCATACTTCTGTCCGATATCAAATCAAAGGCTGAGGCGAGGTTAGCCAGAGCATCAGCCTTCTTGTTCTTTTCTCTAGGGATTTAGCGAATTCTAAAATCTCTAATTTTCTCGGATATGGTTTTTACCTTATCCAAATAGGTTACCATCCTAGTATCTTTGGCGAGATAATCTCCTTGGACTTGATTTATTACTATTTGTGAATCACTGAAGGCGTCCAGGGAATCTACTCTTATTTCCATTGCAACTCACAGTCTGATGAGAAGGGCTTCATACTCGGCTTCGTTGTTGGTGGCTTTGTATCCTATACGGATGGCGTATTCCATCTGCTCACCTGAAGAAGTTTGGAGAATCAGACTTGCGCCACAACCGTGTTGATTTGATGATTCGTCTATGAATAGTTTCCATCTGGCGAGATCTTCGTCCGAGTTAGGCCACTCTGGAGTTTCTATCTCAGGTAGGCCTTTCTCAGGCTCCGGGGCCATGTCATATGTGAATTTAGCAACAAAATCAGCCAAGGCCTGACCCTTGATCACCATTCTCGGTCTATAATCAATATGAAACTCGCTCAGTTCAATAGACCATTTGAGGAGCCTCCCAGAGGTGTTCAGTCGCTAGAGAATTTGCTTCAAGGGTTGGTCAGTCAACACAGCAATAGGATGTGCTTGAAAATAATGGTAAAGCTTTCTAACGGCGATAAGGAGAGCATAGACGAGCTTCTCGATTTTTAAGTATCTGGTCTCGCCTCCCATGAGAACTTTACTAACATAATATATCGATTTTTGAACTCTGTCTTCTTCCTGGATCAGCACTGCACTTACTGCTGTTGGCGAGACGGATAGGTATACGAGTAGTTCCTCACCTATAACTAGGACCGAAAGTAGGGGAGATGAGCCGAGGTAATCCTTCATTGTCGAAATGCTGCTTCAGATTCCTCATTCCACTAGAAAGTTTGAATTTTTTTCAGGATCTTGAAGAACAGGAGGCATTTGTCAGCTGACTTGGAGACGAATCTATTAAGGGCAGCTACTCGCCTAGTCAATTGTTGCACCTCATGGACGTTCCTTGGAGATCTCATGGATAACTGGGCATGAATCTTATCTGAATTGGCCTCGATCCCTCATTTGGTTACCAAAATTCTGAGAAACTTACTTGACGAAACACCAAAGATGCATTTGGAAGGATTAAGCATCATTCGGTGCTTTCGCAAGACACCAAATGCTTCTTCCAGATGGGCGACATGATCTGCAGCCTTGATGCTTTTGACGAGCATATCATATATGTATACTTTCATAATCTTCCCGATTAGCTCTTTGAACATTTTGTTCACTAGTCTTTGATACATTTCCTCCGCACTTTTCAATCCAAAAGGTATGACTTTGTAGCAGTATAGCTCCTTTTCAGTAATAAATGAGTTTTCTCTATGTCGGGCAGGCGGATGCATTTTGATTTGATGATATCCAAAGAAAGCATCCATAAAACTGAGAAGTTCATATTTGGAGGTGGCGTCAACTATCACGTCAATCTTTGGTAAAGGAAAACTATATTTTGGATATGCTTTGTTGAGGTTGATAAAGTCAACACATACTCTCCCCTTCCTCCTTTCTTTTTTGGGGGCGAAGACAACATTAGCGAGCCAATTTGGGTAGTGAGATTCTATAATGACATGGGCCTTGATCAGCTTAGCCACTTCTTCTTCTTCTTCTATGATTTTTAGTCATTCAAGGGTGAACTTTTTTCTTTTCTGGCAAACTTGAGGATAGTCAGGGGTTGTAAATAATCTGTGGGTGGAAACTTGAGGATCTACTCCTAGGACGTCGCCTTGCGACCATGCAAAGACACCATAATTCCTTTTTAAAAATTCTACCCAAGCAATCTGTAGTTCTTCAGTTAACTCTGTCCCAATCATAACGTAGCGATCTGGATGGTCTGGGCGGATGGAAACTGGAGTACCTTCTTCCAATGGCTTGGTGTTCTCTGACTACCTGGGGTCCACTAAGGTAATTTCCTCCATCTCGTCTCTCAATGCCTTCATCTCATCATTGGCGATCTGTAATTGCTATTTTGGCTACTCATTTGGAATGAGATTCATATTTCATTGTCGAGATAAAAAGTTGTCTGGACACTTTCTGGT
>BRYE01000018.1:7807500-7810000 GCA_030159115.1 Actinidia arguta var. hypoleuca
TGTTTCAAGAATTATGTTGACTATACAAGATAGTCATTTATGACGTATGATACCCGACTAAGGGCGAGTATATGTACAAGCATGAATTTTGAACAAGTTATTTTGAAAGTGCAAATATTTTTTATTATGTTATGTTACGTTATGTTACATGCATCTAACATGGTATTTTCATGTTTTGATATGTATGGAAAAACATATGTTAGAGATTATGGTTATATGCTAAGCAATCATGCTTAGGAACATTGTTTCTAACAATGTTTCAGGAAACAAAGACAAGCAAGTGGAGTAGAGTGAAAGAATCACGCGTTTTAAAGTTCGTTTTGAATGATGTAAAATTTAAGATAGCTTACGTCATGTTATGTAACAAGAACAATGAATTCATGTAGTTAGCCCGGACTAGAATGTTCGATGCCTCTTAAACATGCAATGTATGTACTTATGTAAGACAGGTACAGTCTCTCTACCGTCATGGGCACGTGTTTCGAATGAATGGATTTAATATTAAATTTCTATTAGCTACAAAATAAATATACACGTTTCGCTTCCGCACATGAAAAATTTTAAAGAGATAAAATATTTAAAGGAAAAAGGATCACGATTACAGTGTGACGCCACCCGGCGACACGTGGAGCTACGCGGGCATCGAGTGGGTTGTTACAGCAGGAGGTGGTGGATTGGTTGCGGCGAGATGCTGTATCAGGCGGGCGTTATTCTCGTTCATGATTTTCATCTGCTCGGCCATACCATGTATCTCACGGTGGAGCCCTCTAGATCCGGAACTTGGCTGGAATTGGGCATTAGATGAGCTTTATAATCTAAAGGGCCGCTGGCACTTGGTCTAGGTATCAAACGGTTGTGCATGTGCATAGAAAATTGAGAACTGTCATTCCCACAGACAACGCCAAACTGTTGTGATAAAAATTTGAGGCGAGGAATCCAACAGTCAATATTGCTCTTATACCTCGGCACTGAATCTCGGCACAACTCGAGCAACCTGCGTAGCAATGAACAAACTTTACCGACGGGGGTAAGGCCGCTCAAAACTCCTCCGGCATGCGAATCAGACCAAAGCGAATAAAAAGCTAAGCAATGAACAAGCAGAGCTATCAATGTGCAGTGAGTGAATCATACCTCATAATGATGGAAGAGTGGCCTTTGTATAGATGGAGAATGATGGGCCGTGTCAGTGGATCACAGCGAGATCCTCGGAAGGATAAGTATGAGAGGATATACCAAAAATATAAGAGATAAAATAGGCAGTTACCAATTAGAGACCAATCAAATATTGTAGGAGCTGTGAGAGAAAGTTTCTTTGTAGAGGTGGAATCCTTGTGCAAGTGAAATCTGGCTAGGCGGCGGAGTGAACAAGGAGGACTCGAGTAGGCAGAGTTTGTGGAGATAGATCCTAATGGAGATGATCTCTGGACTGGGGATGTTAATATCCTCACCCCATGGCGAGTTGGAGATGAACCCGTTCCTACTTCTAGGAGAAGCAGTCGATTGGCGATCAGAATGAGGGGCGACCATAAACATCTCGGGGGCGTGGTGACGTGCTCGACTTATTATAAATGAGTGGTTATTTTACCCACATCATAAGCCATCATTTTTCTCACGTAAATCATGTAGTTTTGCAAGTGATTTGAAGCTTTTTCAATGTAATAAGTCACACTTGTCTCAAACATAAATAGTGCAAAAATAAGAGGAAAGTCTTGGACTCGTGGGCATCGAAGTGGGAAACTATCTCTTATGCCTCAACATCTATTAGAATCACGCATTCATGTGAACCACTGCATATACATTGTCAAAAGTCATTTTTCGTTAGTAGTCTTCTACAAGCGAACTGCTTCCTAAAATTCTGATGTGAGAGAGAAGAGAGAGAGATTTAGTATTATATTAAACTAAGTTTAAATACTTAACTATTTATAATATAAATCACAACTCATTTTGAATCTCAAATCTATTTCTCGATATCTACGATTGAAATTCATTTTAGCGAATCCAACGTTTGAGATTTCACCTTAGATTATTTTTTTTGCCTAAAACTATCACTTCTTCTTCTCAAAGGTGTGAACCCCACATAGATTTTGATCTAATGGACAAAAAACTTTTAAAGTTGAGAATATTTTTTATCCACTAGATCATTTTTTTAGTTGGATCCACACCCAAAAAACTAAAACACTCATTTCTTTTTCTCTCATTTTTGAATTTTTTTATATTTAATAATTTTATTATTATTTAATCAAACTTTTGACAATAGGAATCTAAAATTTTTAAAAAAAAAATTTAAAAATATTATTTAATTTGGAGTTAATTTTTTTTTTTAGTGAACTTTATCTTGAATTATATAATTTTTATATTTTTAGACTTTTTTTATTAAGAGAAATCAAAAAAATATAAAATATTAATTAATCGGTGAAATAAATTAACTAAAGACAATAAAAGGTAAAAAATAAAGTAAATAAAATAAAATTACCCAAGTAGAAAGAAAAGTGATTTTCAT
>BRYE01000018.1:7822500-7830000 GCA_030159115.1 Actinidia arguta var. hypoleuca
CGTGGGCGCTACATGGTCCCCATGCTTCTTAAAACCAAGGCATTTCGTCGGGTTTTCAGCTCTCCCGGTTCTATGAAATCAGGAACGGAGGGTGAGCATCCGCGTGCGTCATCGACGTCGGGTGAAGCGGGTGAGTCCCGCTCTTCCCGTGGTGAATACCTTCAAGGCGGCCACCCCCAAGAGGACTCAATAGAATACCTAGGGACTATTAGGAAGGAACTGAGGAGGATTGTACGTCATATTCCCGACCTGACTTTGTTAAGATGGTCGGGGGGAAAAATTCGAGATCCTATTTTAGAATTTTGTTCAGCTTTGGGATCAAGCTCGGACTCGACATCGGAATCTTGGTTGGATTCTGAGCTATCCCCCGAGCTTAAATCGGATGGTATTAATCCTTACTATTCTTGTTGGTTATTCTTTACACATCTGATATATTTTTTTTTTTTTGCAGCTATGTCGAATAGGATTAGCCTAAAGAAGCTCGGCGAGAGGGTGGAGAAAGCCCGAGGCGAGAGTTCTCCCAAAAAATCTGCTCTTGCTCCTGTAAAGGGAGTAGTCATTAGCGAAAAGCGCCTGGTGAAAGAACCTCCCACCTCGCCGAGCAAGAAGGCAAAGTCTGGGGATGATTCCAAGGGCAAAGGGCAAGCCCCCACTCTTGAACCCAAAAAGAAGTCTGGTCCGACAAGCCATCCTGGGGCCACCTTTTCTAGACCCGGGGAGGGGAGCTCGCCCTCATTGGGTACTGCCCTTGGTGCAAGGACCTCCATTCTGGGGAGCCCCTCTGTGGCTGAGAAGATCCTCCGATGAGTAATCCCCCCTACAGATCAAGAAAAGGTGGGCCAGCTTTCTCTGGACCAGACTGCTTCAAAGTTTTTTAGGCTCTCGGCCAGGTATTATTTTGATACTAACTTCCATTTGTTTTATACTTGTTAAACATGCTCGGTTTGATCTGATTAGATTTGTTTGTAGCAGGCGCTTGTGTTCGGATCTTCTTTGGCGGTAAAAAGCAGGGAGACCATCGAGGAGGCATCCCTTCAACAGGGGCAAGCTGCCTCTTTGGACACTGAAGTCTCCCGTCTTCAGAAGCTATTCGCCGATCTGGAGCAGCAACTGGCCGAGGCGCGAGCTCGGGAGCAGTAGGTCGACGACGAATTTGCCAAGCTAAAGGATGAAAGGGACACCCTCTCCGATAGTCTGGGAAAGGCTGGGATTCTGATTACGGATCTAAGGGAAAGAGTCGATCGTTCTGGTAAACTGGTTGTTAAGGAATTTAAATCCTCGTCGGATTTCTCCGAGGCTATTGAAATTTCTTCCTCAAAGTATTTCAGCGAAGGGTTTAATTTCTGCTTACGACAGCTTCGCCACCATCATCCCGACCTCGCCATAGACTTAGGGGAGATGCATCTCGATCTTGACCTGCTTGCCAAAGAGGACGAGGAAGAAGGGGAGGGAGGTGAGGAAACTGTTGAAAAAGATGTGAATCCTCCGGGCGACACAAATCCTCAAGGCGACGGCAACCCCCCTCTATCATAAATGTAATTTGAATGTACATGTCATGATTTTTTTCTTTGTAATTTTGCGTTTATTTTCTTTGTAATTTCGCGTTTGAATGAGTATTACTATGCTTTTGGCAATTTTGGCGATTTGAACCACACTTTGGCTCTGGTGTTTTTTTTTTGTTTTTTTTTTAATATTGGTGAACTCGGATAGGCGGTCAAGATGCCATCATTTTACTGGCGATCTTGAGTAGGCGATCAAGATGCCTCAGTGTTCTAATGAACTGGCGATCTTGATTTGGCGATCAAGATGCCTCGTCACTTTTCAATGAACTGGCGATCTTGATTTGGCGATCAAGATGCCTCGTCACTTTTCAATGATCTGGCAATCATGAATTGGTGATCAAGATGCCTCAATTCATTTTTCAATGAACTGGCGGTCTTGAATAGGCGACCAAGATGCCTCCATCATTTTTCAATGATCTGGCGATCTTGATTAGGCGAGCAAGATGCCTCCATCATTTTTCAATGAATTGACATTCTTGATTAGGCGAGCAAGATGCCTCTGTCATCTTTCGATGAACTGGCGATCTTGAATAGGTGACCAAGATGCCTCTGTCATTTTTCAATGATCTGGCATTCTTGAATAGGCGACCAAGATGCCTCCGTCATCTTTCAATGAACTGGCATTCTTGATTAGGCGAGCAAGATGTCTCCGTCATCTTTCAATGAATTGGCGATCTTGAATAGGCGAGCAAGATGCCTCCATCTTTCGATGAACTGGCGATCTTGAATAGGCGATCAAGATGCCTCCGTCATTTTTCAATGATCTGGCGATCTTGAATAGGCGACCAAGATGCCTCCGTCATCTTTCAATGAACTAGCATTCTTGATTAGGCGAGCAAGATGCCTCCATCTTTCGATGAACTGGCGATCTTGAATAGGCGAGCAAGATGCCTCCCATCTTTCGATGAACTGGCGATCTTGAATGGGCGACCAAGATGCCTCCGTCATTTTTCAATGATCTGGCGATCTTGAATAGGCGACCAAGATGCCTCCGTCATCTTTCAATGAACTAGCATTCTTGATTAGGCGAGCAAGATGCCTCCATCTTTCGATGAACTGGCGATCTTGAATAGGCGAGCAAGATGCCTCCCATCTTTCGATGAACTGGCGATCTTGAATGGGCGACCAAGATGCCTCCGTCATTTTTCAATGATCTGGCGATCTTGAATAGGCGACCAAGATGCCTCCATCATCTTTCAATGAACTGGCATTCTTGATTAGGCGAGCAAGATGCCTCCATCTTTTGATGAACTGGCGATCTTGAATAGGCGAGCAAGATGCCTCCATCTTTCGATGAACTGGCGATCTTGAATAGGCGAGCAAGATGCCTCATTTTTCAATGAACTGACAATTTTTATTTGGAGATCTCCATCCTGCTATTGGCGATGATTGAAATAAACTGGAGAAGTTTTATTACTCGAAATATAGTCTAGGAATCGTTATAATTATTTTGCCCAGGCGAGTTGACTGTCATTGGAAATATTTCTTCAAATGCTCAGTGTTCCAAGGATGGGGGAGTGCCTTCCCGTTCATATCTTCTAGCCAATAAGTCCCTGGTCTAAATACCTTGATGACCTTATAAGGGCCTTCCCATGTTGGGCCTAGTTTTCCTACATTTGGCTCTTTGGTTGATAGGGTAACTTTTCACAGAACTAGGTCGCCAAGTAAGAATGACCTATGTTTGACTCTCTGATTGAAATATTTGGCGACTTGATGTTTGTAAGCTGCTTGGCGTATACTCGCTTGTTCCCATTTTTCATCAAGGAGGTCGAGGTTGAGTCTCAGCTCCCCTTCGTTGCTATCTTTGTTGTAGTTTGAAGTCCTAAAACTCGGCATTCCGATCTCGACGGGTATCACTGATTCAGTTCCGTAAACCATGGAATAAGGCGTTTCACCCATAAGAATCCTGCTAGTCGTGTGATATGCCCATAATATGCTTGGCAGGTCTTCTACCCACTCTCCTTTGAATTTCTCCAATCTCGTTTTTAAATTCCTCAAGATGGTTCTGTTAGTAACCTCCACTTAGCCATTGGCTTGAGGGTGACCGGGCGAGGAGAAATAATGCGATATGGCGAGGTTCGAGCAGAATTGCCTGAATTCATCGTTGTCGAATTGCCTGGCGTTGTCCGAGATGAGAACTTTGGGAATTCCAAACCGGTAGACGATACCCTTCCAAACAAAATTCTTTGTATTCTTTTCGGTGATTCTGGCCAACGGTTCAGCTTCTACCCATTTTGTGAAGTAATCAATGACAATGATCAAGAACTTTCTCTGTAATGGAGCTTAAGGCAAAGGTCCCAGTATGTCGATCCCCCATTGGGCGAATGGCCTTGGGCTGACAATTGGCACCATATCAGTATGGGGAAGGTGGTTAGATGGTGCGAACCGCTGGCATTTGTCGCATTCCCTAGTGTATTTTGTTGCATCTTGTCCCATCTGGGGCCAGAAGTAGCCTTGGCGAATCGCCTTTCGTACCAGTGACCTCGCCCCCGAATGATTTCCGTAGATGCCCTCGTGGATTTCCCTCATCACATAATTGGCTTCGTCAGGTCAGAGACATCTTAGGAGAGGACCAGAGAAAGATCGTTTATATAAAATTCCATGAAATAGGCAGAACCTTGCAGATCTATAACGGATTCGGCAAGCTTGAAGTTTATCCGTTGGTAGTGTGCCGTTCCGAAGGTAGGTGACGATCTCATCCATCCATGTTGGGTCCGTTTTCGTTGCACAGACGGGTATGGCGACCTCAATACTTGGCTTGGATAGAAATTCCAGGGGTATACTTCTGTCTGATATGAAATCAAAAGTTGAAGCAAGATTGGCTAGAGCATCAGCTTTTCTGTTTTCTTCTCTGGGGATCTGTTGAATGGTGAACTTTTGATCTTTTGAGTTAAGCATTTGACTTCATCTAAATAAGCTGCCATCCGTACGTCCCTGGCGAGGTAATCTCCCTGAACTTGGTTGGCCACTAGTTGAGAATTACTGTAGGCTTCAATTGACTGGACTCCCAATCTTGTGGCGACCTGTAATCTGGCGAGGAGTGCTTCGTACTCAGCTTCGTTGTTGGTGACTTTAAACCCAATCCGTATAGCATATTCCATATGTTCACCTACCAGGGTTTGGAGAACAAGCCCTGCACCGCATCCGTGCTGATTGGAAGACCCATCTACAAACAATTTCCATTTGTCAAGCTCTTCCCCCGAGCTGTCGAGGTTCTTTGCTAAGTTTGGAATCTCCGCCTCCGAGAGAACTTCTAGATCGGTCTCGTGAGTGGATTCAGCCATGAAGTCGGCTAAAGCTTGGGCTTTTAACGCCATCCTCGGTTTGTAGTCAATATGGAATTCACTTAACTCAATGGACCATTTTAGGAGTCTCCCCGAGGTATCTGGTCATTGGAGAATCTGTTTTAATGGTTGATCAGTCAGCACGGTAATAGGATGGACTTGAAAATAATGGCAAAGTTTTCTGGCGGCGATCAGAAGGGCGTAGGCGAGCTTCTCAATCATTATGTATCTGTTCTCAGCACCCATTAAAACTTTACTCACATAATATACCGGTTTCTGGACACGGTCCACTTCTCGGATGAGCACGGCACTTACTGCTATGGGCGAAATAGAGAGGTATACGAACAATTCTTCGCCTGTGGTCGGAACCACAAGTAGGGGAGGTGATCCCAAATACCTTTTGAGCTGTTGAAACGCTTCCTCCGATTCTTTTGTCCACTGGAAACTTGTATTTTTTCTTAGAATTTTGAAAAATAGTAAACATCTGTCCGTTGATTTGAAAACAAAACGGTTGAGGGCGGCAATTCGCCCAGTTAACTGCTGAACTTCATGGACATTTCTGGGCGAGCTCATCCTGAGTAGAGCCTGAATTTGGTCTGGGTTTGCTTCAATCCCTCGTTTGGTTACCAAGAATCCTAAGAATTTCCCTGATGATACGCCAAAAATGTATTTGGAAGGATTTAACATTATCCTGTATTTTCTCAGAATGTTGAAAGCTTCTTCAAGGTGGGCGATGTGATTGTTTGCTTCGAGACTCTTAACGAGCATGTCGTCTATGTATACTTCCATGTTCTTTCCGATCAGCTCTTTGAACATCTTGTTTACTAATCTCCTTCTCTTCTAGCGAACTGGAGGATTTACTGGATTGATATATAATTTATGCATGGCGACCTGGGGATCAATACTCGGGACGTCGCCTTGTGACTAGACAAAAACATCATAGTTTCTTTTTAAGAATTTCACTAAAGCACTACGTAATTCGTTGGTAAGTTCTGTTCCGATCATAACGTGACGATCAGGATATTCCGGATGTATGGGAATTGGGGTAGTTTCTTCAAGGAGTTTGGTGTTTTCGATTTCTCGGGGATCCATCAAGACGACCTGTTCCACCTCTCCCTTAGAAAATCCATCTCGCCATCGTTGATCGGTAGTTGCTATTGGATATTCGGTACTGGGGAGGTTTCAATCTTCATAGCCGAAATAAAACATTGTCTGGCCACTTTCTGGTCGCCCCGAACTTCGCCTACTCCTACTGAAGTGGGAAACTTCATTTTCAGGTGGTAGGTTAAGGTGATCGCCCTAGTTCCACCTAGAGTTGGGCGACCTAATATAGCATTGTAGGAGGAAGGGCAATCTACCACAATGAAATCCTGTCAAACGGTAGTTTGGCGAGGTTCTGTTCCCAAAGTAATTGGCAACTTAACCCATCCCAACGGATGAGTCAGATTTTCTCCAAATCCTACCAAAGGTGTTAGGAATAGAATGTCAGATTTTCATCTTTTCGAATGCTGAAATGAATAGAATGTCAGCCGAACTTCCATTATCGACCAATATTCTTTGGACGGTAAAATTGGCAATAATGGCTGAAACGACCAAGGCGTCGTCATGAGGTAGATGCAAACCTCTCAAGTCATCATTGTTGAAGGTGATTGGTGGGTGGACATCGGCCATGGGCGGGTAGAGATTGTAAACTCTTCGGGCAGCCTGTCAGCACTTCTGGCGTGCCTCTTTTGATCCAAACCCGCCGTGTATTACCTGAATGTCTCTAGTAGTAGGTCGATTGTTGCCGTATCTTCTTTCTGGTGAATTGGGGGAAGGGCGATCACCAACATACTTTCTCAGACTCTCGTTTGATGAGGTCGGCTATTTGCTCCTTTAGGTGAAAGCAGTCTTCTGTGTTATGGCCATGGTCTCGGTGAAACTCGCAATACTTGTTTTTATTTCTCTTTCGGGGATCAGTCTTGATTTTTAAGGGCCATTTGACGAATTCTTCATGTTTAATCTCTGTAAGAACTTGGGCAATAGGAGCATTGAGCGGGGGTAATACCAACTCTGTGCGGCGAGGTGGGGTACAGGGTCGCCTGTCGTTGGTCTGCCTCGAGTCTTGATTAGGCTTCTTGCTCTTCCGTTCATCGTCCCTATAATCAGATCGCCTTGCATCAGGCTCTTTCCTTTTATGGTCATCTTTTCCTCTTCGCCTTCGTTTGGCTTCAACCAATTCCTCCGCGGCGATGTATTTATCGACTTTACTTTGGAGAACGGACAATGTCTCCAGAACATTCTTGGACAAAGAATCAAATAAGAGACCTGGGTGAAGCCCCTCCATCATTGCCATGACGACCACTTTGTCACTGGAATCTTTAACTTCTAGTATGGCCTGGTTAAATTGTTTCACATAATCTTTCAGGTTCTCTGTTTCCTTTTGGTGGATAGTAAAAAGGTGGGATGCATTCTTCTGCCTGACCCTACAGCTTATGAAATTGGCGACGAAAAGTTTGCTCAGATCACCAAATGAATCGATGGTTCCGGAAGATAACTTCCGGAACCATGACCTCGCCGACCCCTTAAGTGTAGCGGAAAAAGCTTTGCACATGACTTCGTCTGAGTACCTTTGGAGATGCATCAGGTTTTTATAAGAATCCAGGTGATCCATA
>BRYE01000018.1:7845000-7847500 GCA_030159115.1 Actinidia arguta var. hypoleuca
CTGAAACAGATAGAAGTGTTGTTATGGTCTTTTTTGTGTAGTGACTCTGAGTTGAAACAGACGGGGCAAAGATGCAGTCGTAAATGGGAAGGGGTTGTGTAACACCCCGAATCTGTTAAATTCGTTAAATACATAAATCATAATCTGTATGTCGATTAATTAGGCTATGTATTAAGTTAGAGGATAAAATTTACGTTAAGAATCCTTAAATCTTAAGTTTCATTCTGCCCAATTTTGTTCTTATAGGGGTGTTCAAACTCTAACCCAGAATCCTTCTTACAGTTCGAACGTTAAAAAGAGCGTTCGAACTCTACCGCCTGTGACAAATTTCATGCTCTCAGTATCTCCATTTCACGTTTTCTTCTTAGCGTTCGAACGCTAAGACCTATAACAGTATCCAACCACTTTCAAGTCTTCAGAGCGTCCGAACATAGAGTTCGAACGCTGAGTATGAAATTGTTTTTAATGTTCAAACGCTAAGAATGGTGTTCGAACGCCAACAGTATAAAATAAAAAATAAAAAGGGATCGCCAGATTAAAAAGCGGGGAGCCACATGAGATTATTTTTCATGTATCTCAGCAAATATACACCACACACTCACCCTCCATCATATACACACAAATTCGGAGAGAGAGAAGGAGAAGAGAGAGAAGAGAAAGGAAGAAGAAGAATGAGAAGGAAGAAGAGAGGGATAGAGATTGAAGGACTCAATCTAGGCTAAAAGAAACTATTGTGAAAGCTTGAGAGAGCTTGGAGAAGGAGGTAAATCCCTAAAGTCGTATGTGTAAACATGTGTATGTATAGGTGAGATGTGTTTTAGTTTTGGAGACTCCATTGAGTCTCAATTAAGAAAAATGGCATGTATTAGAGTTTAATTTGATAGATTTGAAGTGGGTTTGCAAAAATTCCAATTTCCACCAAGTTAGGGTTTTGTTTTGAGTTTGATTTTAGATCCCTTAGGGGTTAATGGTTAGTTTTCTTTAAATTTTAGTTATTGTAGTCCCTTTAAGTGTTTTTTCACACCAAAGAGGCCTCGAAAAAGATTGGGTTTCATTGGGTTGGGTTTTGGAGGAAAATGTAAAGTTCAGTCACTGTTTTTACTACTGCTCGCAGTCAGCGTTCGAACGCCAAACCCAACATTCAAACGCATACAAAAGGAGAGTTAGCCGAGCTCTATGTGAGCTCCGAACTCTGTCCCGCAAGATTTTCTAAGTATGCTGGACAAACTTCTAAGGATGGATTAGCCGAGCTCAAAGCAGCTCCGAACTCTATCCCGCAAGACTACCGCACCTAGCAAAAAATTTTGAGGGAGAGTTAGTCGAGCTCCGAACCCCGTCTCCCGAAATTTGCTAAGTATGCTGGGCAAAATTTTAAGAATGGGTTAGCCGAGCTCAAAGGAGCTCCAAATTCTGTCCCGCAAGATTATCACACTTAGCAAAAATTTTAGAGGGAGAGTTAGCCGAGCTCTGTACGAGCTCCGAACTCCGTTCCTTGAGATTTGCTAAGTATGCTAGGAAAAATTCTAAGGATGGGTTTGCCGAGTTCAAAGGAGTTCCGAACTCTTGTCTTGCAAGATTGCCACAACAAAAATTTTTAAGGGAGAGTTAGCCGAGCTCCATTTGAGCTTCGAACCTTATTCTGCAAGATTTTCTAAGTATGCTGGGCAAAATTCTAAGGAGGGGTTAGTTGAGCTCAAGGAAGCTCCAAACTCCGTCCTGCGAGATTGCCAAACTTAGCAAAAAAATTTGGAGAGAGAGTTAGTCGAGCTCTATGCGAGCTTAGAACCCCGTTCCACGATATTTTCTAAGTATGTCGGGAAAAATTCTAAGGATGGGTTAACCGAGTTCAAAGGGGCTCCGAACTCTGTCCCACGAGGATTTGCCCGAGCAAAAATTTTTGGAGGGAGAGTTAGCCGAGCTATGCGTGAGCTCTGAACTCTGTTCGGCGAGTCTACTCGATTTTATGACAAAAAATGATTTTAAAAGAGTTAGTCGAGCTCAAAGTTAGTTCCGAACTCTATAATTATTTAAGTATACTTGGCAAAGAATTTTAGAACAAAACTCGCCAAAATCAGTTCTGAGCCCTGCCCTACTAATCTTGACTGAGTATACTTGGGGGAATATAATGAAGTGAAAGTTTGGTGATACAAAATAAATTACAAATGAGGTTCAAGCAGAAAATTTTATTCATTAAAAAAAATCATTCAAGTACAAGATTGTTCGATTACAAGACTAGAATTCATTCATTATAGAAAACTGTTCAAGTACAAGATTGTTAGATTACTAGACTGTAACTACAAAATTTATTCTAAATGGACAACTGAGCTCCAACCCTCTTAGGAGACGATCGAGCTTTGCTAGAGGATCGTCGTGGATAGTTGCCTAAAGATAATGGATATGATCAATTGAGAATGTAATCACCTAGACGATACCCACGATCTGACTTTGGCCTATGGAACAAGTGTTGCACGGCGATATTTTCTGACTAGGTTGAAATCTG
>BRYE01000018.1:7862500-7865000 GCA_030159115.1 Actinidia arguta var. hypoleuca
GTCTATGCGGATCGACGGTACGTCACCGGCCGGCGGCTTGCCGCCAAAACCTACTTATCTTTAACCTGTGCATACTCATTCAAATTGGTATAAATTTTTCTTTTTCTTTTCGAAAGCGTCATAATACTGAAAATAATAAAGTAGAATGTGCACACTGTATACAGAGCTGTGCCTAAGTTTTAAACTTTCTACATACATCACATGGCCAAATTAAGTTATGCATGACATGGCCGTACATCACTACATAATATAGGGTCTAGCCCTAACAAAACAACATAAGGCCATTGGCCACAAAACTAAAGTCTACTTGCTATCTTCTTCTTACTGCTCCTTGGACTGGTCTCCTGAAAAGGTTTTCGAAAACGTAAGCTAAAAACTTAGTGAATAACAACAGATGCATGAACATAAAATACCATGGATTATTTCATAACATACTTATATCATTTAACTTAAACATGTGAGCATACATATCTTTTCTGAAAACATAAACTTTCATAAACTTGAAGCTCACAGAATCTTGGCATACTTGCTTTTGTACTCGTATATATCATATACTGAAACTATGACAACTCGGCTGAACTGGATGACCATATAGGTCGGGTGGCTCTTTTGGCCTGAGATATCTCACTTTGTAGATGGAACTTATTTTATGTCCCCCATCTACCTTAGGACCTTAGGCTAGATTAAAGTCCCACCACGGGGGACCCCGAGTGTCACTATACTTGCTTATCTTGACCATACTTAGTTTTCTCTTGTAAATCATGCATCCATGGATTTCAATACATAGCATAGTAACATTGCATACTTTGAAAGGCATGGCATTCATATTTAGAACATAATCATTGATGCATTGAAAGCATGGAAAAATGGTTACATATAACATAATACGTATTGAAAACACTTTTGAAGATACATAGATTTTGTCCATGGCATCGTGTTACTCACCTTGGTTTTCTTGGCTAAGTGTTACACTTGGCGTTCCTACACATATAGGACATACGATACAAAATGTCCCTACTATGATCGAGAAGGTTTAGAACTAATATAACAACTCTCGACTTGACTAAAGGTATCCCCGCTCAAGGATAACCTACGCCCTAGGGCGACACTCCTAGGAATAGGTTCAAGGATCCTAGGTTGACTATTAATGGCCAAAGACAACATTTGGCTATAGTTCCTTCATCGCATCCCATTTACCTCACGACAATAAATATACATCCTAGGTTAATATCATTTGAAAATAGACTTAATGACCTTCAATTTGGTAGGTCATGAGTTCAAAACGCATCCCAAATGAAGAAGTTATGCTCAATGGAATAAAAACTAAATTTCTAAAAAAACTGTGTTGTTGGAAAAATCTTAGGTTGACTTTAAACTTCAATTTCTCATAATATATATGGAATTAAATTGTAAACTTTATGTCGTTATAAAGGTCTACGAGTCTATTTTCCAACGCTTTAAACGGTGTCTCAATCCGAATTTTCTAGAGAAAGTTATGCCCGTTTTACAAAACAGTGTCTGGGCTGAAAATGGTCTGGCGTTCGAACGCTGAGTCTGGCGTTCGAACGCCCGGCAACCCGAGAAATGTTAACTCTCTGGACGTTCGAACGTCCCACAGAGGCGTTCGAACGCCAGCCGCACGGAGCAGCAGAAATGGCATAAAAACTTGCCAAAAACTTATCCAATCTTAACCCAAAGCTTCACCAAAGTTTTTATGGCTCAACTACACACTCAAGAGACAACAATAACTCAAAATCAAACCTTAAAACTAACCCTAACATGGTAGATCTAAGGTCAAAGTCTCAAGAACCCTAACATTTAATAATTTGGGATTCTTGTGTTAGCATTCAATTTCTTTGAATTGAGCTTCAATATACTTCAATTGGGACTTAAGGGAGTCCTCTAAACTCAACTTTGGGCTTACTAAAGGTATCTAAGGCATAACCCAATTTCTTCAACTTATACATATATATAAAAATAGATTTTTCTCACCTCCTCAAGCTTGGTAGATCTTTCAATGGCTTCCTTAGGCTTGAAATTTGGACTCTCCCTCTAAGTTTCTCCTTCTCTTCCTTCCTTCTTCTTCCTTTCTTTCCTCTCTCTCTCTACGAATTTTGTGTGTGTGTGTGTTTGGCTTGGTGCTTGAAAGTAACACATGGGATTCAATCCCATGTGCCCACCTCCATCCTTTTCTTGTTACAACCTTCCTCCTAATTGGTCATTTCATCTATGTTGGTCACTTTTGACCACTTTGACCATAAAATACTTATAATTTGGTCCTAATAGAATTAAATTTTGTACATTAAGACATGAATAAAGGAATTTATGGGTTCGGGGTATTACATAGACTTAGTTCTTATGTTATCATGTTTTTAGTCTAAAACTCTTGTTGGTTTGTTATTACTTGAGATTTGTTTTTATGTTGAGACTTGTTTGGATAATTTGATATGTTTTGAATGTTTTCATTTTGAGATTAATGCTTAAGTACTATTTTTATTGT
>BRYE01000018.1:7867500-7870000 GCA_030159115.1 Actinidia arguta var. hypoleuca
TAGCTCGGATGACTGCTCCAACATATAGTTTGACATGACCGCAGCTCTTTAGAGGCTCTACAAAACAAAATGATAGAGAAACATCAAGTATCAGGAATGCAAATTGAAAAGTACTGAGACCAAAATGATTACCCTTTAACAAAGGTGTGTGCAGTTCCCTCTTCGACCGCACCACGGTATAGACGTGCAACAGGTCCTCAGCACTAAAATAGAGTTTCATCTGACGCATCAACGTGTTCACCGCAAGCACAGTTCAGTTAAAGTTGATGAACATTTTCATAAAGGTAAGGTGGCAGCGCTCCATCAGCTTCTTTAGCATTGGGTTGATGGGGAATTGGAGCCCGGCCTAATGGATCAACCAAATACGAACTGAGATGACATCCTCGTTGCCCTCCACTAGGTTGGCATCCTCATTTGGCCTGGAATGGCATATCTGAACGTCCACAAGGATGTCGTGGTCGATCCGGTACTTGTTCAAAGCCTCGTTAGTATGAACCAACAATTGAGCTCGGTTCAACTCCATTTTCTAAAAATAGAAGCAAGACAGTTAAAATGAGCTCAGCCAAACAATTGTGATGAGTTTTGGAGAGTAGAGTCAGATGAGCACCCAACCCTACTTAACTAAGGCTACTTACTTCTAAGGGGCAGCTATCAAACCCTCTTATTGCCTCAAACCCACCTTGGCAATAGAAGAGCCTAGGAGGCAGAACCCTTAGGCTACTAATCCTGTAGGGTAGCCCAAACTCGTTTCATCAACGAAAAATGGGCCAAGGGTGACCCAGTTTATAGAGACAAAGTTCCAACAATGGCGGACGAACCAAAGTCAGAGAATTGAACACAAACAACAAACAAGCAAAAATTCAAGGCAAATCCAAGAATCAAAGAACAGACAGAAAATAAACCCTAAAAACTTAGAAATACAGACAAAAAATCGAGTACAAAACATAAAAAAATACATGAATCGTAGAAATGAAATGGTGGTCAAACAGAACATAAAAGACCAGAAGCTTACTAAAGTTAAGCTCAAAAGGAAACCAACATCGAAAATGTCAAAGATCAGACGTTGAAGACCGGAATGGTGGTCAGACATGCACTCATACGGTAACAACAAATGAAGGGACACTCTTTCTCTCTCTAGAAAGCTCTCGAAGGTTTGAAACACGGTATGAAAGATGAAAGGCAAAGGGTCACCAATAAGGAAGGTGAAGAGGCAAAAAAAAAGCCAGAATGTGTTCTAGTGGGTGTGTAAAATCACGCGCTAGTAACCGCCTCTCGAAACCTACAAGACACGAGCACGTGGCAATTACTCAGCCGCACTTCTGCACTAAACAAGCCCTAGGAGCAGGTGGGGGACCTCGGCACTAGTACTCAAACTTGCTTGCAAACCAACCAAATCGGGACGCGTGGCTCAACATTTATGAGGGAATGACAGACTCAGACAAAAGAAAGACAGAAATACAGCTAACAGGCATCAGCATGCCCACCAAGTACTAGGCTCAAAGAACGAACACATTCAGCTCACATAACCTCGGTGAGTATCGACCCAGCTCATGCGAACTAAAGGACAATTATAAGGAGACAAAATATATAAAGATAGAATTTGGCCTTGCTAGGGCAGGGGCCTCCGATGGGCTATTGCTCTAAAGTAAGCTTAGTTGCCCTCTACACCGGAGATCGGTTTAGACACTATTAAACATCGACACTGTTCGAGCTAAGGCCATCGTTATCTTCGAGCTGTCACTATTTAGCAAGCTCAGAATAATAACCGCGCTAGAGCTTGGACAAGGGTCAACGGTCAGCGACAATCTGAGAGATGTCAAGGGGCAGAAGGTGACTTGCACGTCGAAGTTTCTTCTGACAGTGCCATACCCAGATGGAGATGTCCACAGAATGATGACATGCTACCATCCAGGCCCTAGGAGCATGGCTAAGGCAGCCTCTTACTCAATGACAAAGCGGTCAACGCGTATGAGTACGTGCCGAGCTATAGGCTATCTAGTGACAAGATAGCTAGACCGTCAAGATACGTGCCAAGTTGTACTATATAAAGTTAGCCTTTCTTTCTTTTAAAGGTATCCAAACTTTGGCTAAGAGAACACATACTCTCTCTCTCTACATTCTCTTGTCATCTAACTTGACCGTCGGAGAACCATTTTCCAAAAATAGCTCTGGAGGCCGGTCTCACTGTTTGGGTGTTGCAGATAGGACACTGCTGAACGACGGGTTAAAGCTACCAACGCAGCCGTAGAACCACCACAGGTGTTTATCTTCGATTTTATTCCTTTCATCCCTCAAACACTTAACCACATAACTTTGTTCTTATTTAGCTCAATTTGGTCCATTTTGTCTGCCTAAGTTTTCTGTTATGTTGTGTTTTCCATACCAGCAAAAGATTTTCTGTTGGGATATTGATGGAGTCAAGTAAATATGTTTTGAGTTTGTAATTGTTGAATATTATGTTTTACTATATAGGATAATTATTGGGTGCGTGAAATTAGAA
>BRYE01000018.1:7877500-7887500 GCA_030159115.1 Actinidia arguta var. hypoleuca
TACCTTTCTTTCTTCTTCCTACCATTTCTCTTAATCCCTGCTTCTTGTGTCAACACAATTGCTGCCATCCTCTCAGTAGTTTTCACACTCACTGTCTGTTCATGAAGTTCAACTTGGGACTGTGATTGTTGTTTCTTGGTGGAGTCAGCCCACTAATAGAGAATATGGTGCCATGACTGCCATAAGGACAACTTTTTGATTTGGATTGAAACTTAGGCATATGTAATCCAGTTGATCATTGAAGTATCAAACTTATAATCATTACAATGGCAATTGCATTAGTTTCTTCTGATCAATTATTTGATCTGTTCAAGAGACAATAATTACGGTCTATAGTCGAACTTGGTGTTGAAACACTGATGTGAAATTGATGAAGATAATGGTAATAGACATGGATTAAGAGAAATGGTGGAAAGAATCAAGATACATTTTCGATCTGTTGGTGGTACGTAAGATGTTGAAGATAGCTTATTGCATTCGTTTCTGGTATGTTTGCTTTCAAGCATGTTTGTCTTTACCTAGCACTTGCTCCTTATTCTCTTTTGTATCTATTATTTACCTTTTTTTTTAACATTTCACCTCACATGATCTTCTTCAACAACAATTTCCTACTTTAACTCATCAGGGATCTACTATTTTGTCTTTAGTATTCCCTCCCCCCTCCCCTCCTCCTCTCCTTCCTCTCTTTTTAACTTTTGAATTATGTACCTTGAGGAATCCAAATGATGGAGTGAACAAGGACACTATTAGAGCATCTTTATATGCAATAATAGTGGAACATTTGCTGATTCACTCTCCTTTAATGCATATCAACAGGGTGTTGTGCTTGAAAGCCTTGCATATCATATTGTCATTTAATCAGTAGTTTCTTGGGGAAGCAATCGATAAGTGTTCGCTAGAAGCAAGCTCATGCTGTCATAATTTGTTGACTCAAGAGACTTTTTGAACGAGGTATGTGACCAATTTTGCCAAGTGACCCTTAGCCTATGGAGGTTTGTTAGCCTATAAAGACCTATCTTGGACTTCTTTGGCTGAAAAGAAACTCTCATTTTCACTAGTTGCTAGCAAGGTTATAATGGGACATCAATGTTGTATTCCCATGCAAACAACATTTAATTGAAGGCAAACCCACAAGGTTTCTCTTAGGGGACATCCCTGCAGTTTAGGTCGCTTTCAGCCAATGACGAGACAACTTAAAGTCTGCGTAACTACCTATAAAAAATGGGGGGAAAAAATGTACCCATGGGGGTGGAAGGATTGTACCAAAATATTATGGGATACTAGAGGTTTCTTTTCCTGGCTACGATAAGAGAGTTCCAAGTTTTCTAGTTGGAGGCCGCACCTGCTTGCGCATGTTTTTTTCCTAGATTTTGTTTAAACTATTTTGTTTATGCTTTGTTGTTAATTATGGTGATGAATGCTTTAACTTTTTAAGATGCATACCAAGTAGATATCCTGTGTGTGTGTGAAGATTTATAGCTCCTTTCAATTTTGACATTCCCTGTTGAAATTTGAAAACATGTTTGATTCTAGTGTGTGATTCGGGTTTGGATCAAGCTATAGTCAAGGTTTTTATTTCTTTTTTCTTTTGTTTATTTGTTTTTTGTCTCTCGTTTTTTGGTTGGAGGGCGGGGCGGCGCTCAACATCCTGAAGGGTGGTTGGTTGGATGACAGAATAGCCTGAGTAGTAAACGAGCTACATAACTTTGCTGCATCCATCTTGTCTGTGCATGGGAATGATTTGATTGTTGCTTGGAGGCTTTTAGCTAGGCTTCCTCATCTTAGTTGACGTAGTTGGAGAATCTTTTACCCGATCCATCTTTAGATTGTCATCCTTTAAGCTTTCTTATCTTCTCCCGCGGATTTGAAATCCCCTCCTCAATCTTGTCATTTTACCCTATCATGGAAAGACAAGAATACCAATCATGTTATGGTTAATACATTGTTTATCAGCCATGGTGGTGGTGTTCTCAAATTGTCGGCGTCGCATAAGTGGAATCTGATTTTCCTTTACCATCTCTCTACATGACAACAATCTAATCAGCATTGCTCGAACACTTTTCCTCTACTAATTTCCTCTGCCATTCTTGTTTAGGAGATTTTTGATGAACCAGAATTAATTGTATGCCGAAAAAGGTTACACAGTATTGCATCGTTGAGGTTGCCAGGAAAGCTTCACTTTATAGTTTTGTAAGGGTCACCATGTCCAATATCAAGGACAAAAGATTTGGGCATCTTATATTTTAGCTTGGACTTCTATAAAAGAAAAGGCATTTATCTCCATATAAAAGAAAAGACATGCGTGTATTGAGCGGTGCTCTCTTTGAATCTCTGTCTATTCCTTAGGTGCCGCCATCTATGGCAAAAGTGAACCAACTTTTAGCTTGTAAGCTTGTCAAAAGTGAACCAACTTTTAGCTTGTATGCTGGTAATAAACTCACAGCCCCCCTTCAGTCCTTGTCTCTCGCGCAGCATTATAGAAATTAGGAGTTAACCTTCAAAAAAGAGTGGGCCATTCTATAGAATATGCTGAAGAGCATCGTTACTTCTCATTTTGGAAGCATCAAAAAGAGATGAAAAAAGATATTTATTCATTTCTCTTTTTTAGGAAAAAGTTCATCTCTCATTTTGAAAATATTGAACCCATTATCATTCTTGTCAAGACTCTGTGTGTGTGTATGTGTGTGTGTGCGTTGAGGTTGTGGATCTCTCCCTTTCCAGATTGGAAAGGGCTGTGGTACCTATTACTCAAACAGTGAAAGTCAATAATCATCTGGCCTGTTGACCAGATACCCTTATAAAGCGACGTCAATGACCCTTACGTAGCTTGTTCCTTATAGCAATTAGAGTGAGGACCTGACAGATTCGGTAGTGGGCTCTCCTTTGTACTTGAACTTTTGTAACTGAAATTGTCAATCCCTTGTCATCTTTATCTTCATTTAAAACTTCAGGCTTAGAAATGTCTTGTCAATAGTCGATTGGATGCATTCTTGTTTTTGTTATAGTGCGAAATGAGGTAGTGAAATTAGGTACTAATTTTGAGTAGAATGCTATAGCAAGTGGACCTGTGATGTTTCATACTGGATATAGTTTGGCTACAAGAGTAACTTCATTGCCAGATAAGAGAAAGAAGAAGACTTCCAAATTATCCATTAATCCATTTTATTGCCTCCTTTGCTCATTCCCATCCTACTTACTACATCTAGGTCTCACCCTCACTTGTTAGTAGCTAATACGAAAGGGAAATAGTACAAACGAAGAGAGAATTTATTACTGCCATTGTCACAAGCCCTAACAGCGATAATTCGCCCTTCCATTTTCGAGTGCTTATCTTAACCACCTTCTTAAATCAGTGGTTGAACATGGAGAAATTTCTCCGCCAATGCTGTCTGTATAACATGAAGACAGATTAGACCATTGTTCCATCCCCACAAATTCTGCTTTAACACTCATGAAACTGGGACTTCTGAAATTCTGTCTGAAACCGCTACAATCTATCCCGCTTTGTTCCCTCTCCAGTGTTGAGGTCCTCTGTTTCATTGCACTCTGAGCGAAAGTGAGCTTTTGCAGACTCAGTTGCTGCCATATAGTTGGGCACAGAAACACTAACAGCACCGTCACTTCCATGGTGGGAGAGACCCCCATTCAAACATCGAGCAGATCCTAAGCTAGGAGTATTTGCCGTTGAGTAGCTACTTTGAGGACTGAACGCAACTGCAGTGGTTTCATTTTGGACGGAGAGGGAGTCACAGGCAGTGGAGGATAGGATTCTCTGCGGTGGGGAGATGAACCAGAGCGTGCACTTGATTGCTTTTGGCGATGACACTGATATGGTGATCTTCCATGACAGGGAGTAGAATAACAGTAGGGCCTGGATGTGTCAATTTCAAGAGTCTTTGTAGTTTCTCTTCTGTCTGTTGAAGATCTCTCGTTGCTCTCCCACTGCTCCATCGCCATCCAGCGGTCAAGCCATTTGGTTCTTTTGTCTAGCTCCTTCTCTTCTCCGGCAGACAGGTCCCCCCTTCCTGAATCCCATATCTTGATTTGGGTACATATACAAAGACATATAAGCTCATAATCCCCCCCCTCCCCCCACGAAAACACACACACACCTGAGACGAAGAGACAGAGAGAGAAGACCTGTTGAGAGAACGCATGTGCCAGGGTTTTCACACTTTACAGCAGCGTCCTTTCGTGTCTGCAAAGTGGCGTCAAGTTCTTCAAGTGTGTGCGGGCGGTCGTCCCAATCGTCTGCAATCCAACTACCAGCTCTGGAGTGCTACACAAAATGAAAGCTATGACTAGTTAAATTCAGGAGATGGATATCGAGGAAATTGGAGTTGTTATACTAGAGTTTGTAGAAAACAACTTACAGTTGATTTCCTCTCTCTAACGTCTTGCAAATGCCTAGATTCCCACATATGGATTTTCGTAAGCCATCCTGTGAGGGCCTTGCTCCTTGGTCACGCACCCGAGCTTGCACTCGATGCAAGGCTTGAATGCATTTCAGCGTCATCTTTGTTTGCTTACTAACATTGTGTCCTCTCACCAATGCTTGGAGCTTCACAATCCCCTTAAGTGCTCTCAGAGCTCTCTGTGCCTTGAACCAATTATAAAGTACAATTTGAAGAAACAATAATGATCTATCAAACAACATATTCTCTTCCTCCTCCTAATATAAGCATTTAAACACTACGAACTTTTCTTTGCTTTTTAAGTAGAAAATTAATGTTGTGGCGCTATCAAAAAACAAGCAGTACTTGGTAAATCATAGCTAGCTAAATATGTTATGTATATTCTCAATGAGCTTACTGAACCTAGTTACGTAGTTCAAAATAGAAATGCAAGTTTTCATTTTTGTTGTAACTTTGTAACTTACCAAGTAGCCTCTGAAAGCTGTCTGAATGACTACTGCAGCGTAGTGTTCTCTAGCCGAAATAGAGGAAGGTGGTCTAGTACTCAATCGGATGATATCAACAGCTGCCTGGGCTGTCGCAACCGCCGCTTCAGTGGCTGCTGCCACTGCAATTGTATGCCTCTGCTCAGCCTCCAAACTAGGATTCACTGCCGGAACTGTGTTTGTCACCGCGTATGCTTCATATTGCTGCACACTGATCATACTACTAGTAGTTTTCCTGAACAACCATCTTCGCTTCTCCCTCTTCTGCTTATAGCCAAAATCATATATACTCCTTACTTGGAAATGAACAATATACAAATAGACACAGATCGTTGCTATTGGATATACTTCAAAAATTTTGATAAAATCATTACCTTTTCATCTTCATCTTGCTCGCTTTCTTCTCTCCTCCTGGTGTGACTCTGAGTGGGTTGGTGCTGTAGTCGGTTCGTGTTTTTGCATATATTTTGTGTTGTGAAGATGGTAGTGTTTGGCAAGATCCTCTCTCCTCGAAGACGGCAAACAAACTCAAATCCAGGTGAAAAGAAATCCCGTTTTTGGGTCATAGGGACGTGTGTGTTTCGGGGGGGGCGGTTTTATTTTCCAAATACTGAATCCTGCTCTGAACCAAATCTATAAAACAGATGAGAAACAAAATAAACAAGTTCCCGAGAGCATCTCTATTCTTATATGCCATTTTCGCATGTTAATTTTGCTTGTATAGTGTTTATTTTATCCTATTTGGGAATATGGCTCTATTCGTTTGAATACAAAATGACTTTGTGAAATTTGACACTTGCTTAACGTGTACCGAGTCATTTACCCAATTCATGGAGCATTACTGTTGGCCTTCTCTTGCTAAAAGTTGACGACAAAAGATTTGGTGAATCAATTAAAATGCTAGAACATTAGTTCTACATTTACACTCAAGCCTCCCACACTTATTTGTTTTTATTTAATCACGCCATAAAGGCGTGTAAGAAGTTGAAATGAAAATGTGAAATGCTATTTCTTTACGTGGGAAGATAGTTGCATTTTATTTTGTTTCCAAATACACCTTCTCTTTTGTTTTTATTGTACGGATGTCTAACCTACTGCTATCATTCGTGGGAAAAAGAAGCAAAATTTTTTAAAGGCGCAAGAAGGTATTTTAGGTTGTTCACAAAAACCTAAGAAAAGTATAACAGTACATAATAAACAAAAAAAATAATAGTATTTTAGGTGAAAAGAAGAGTGCAAACATGATGAGCCATCTCTTTTTGGGAAACAGTCATTTTCTGGTGGACCATTTTTATTTTGCTACTTCTGGTTCTGGGTCTGGGTCCTCCTTTTGGTAATGGTGGAAGAAGTTTTCTTTTGGCAAGTTGTGTAAAAGCTTGATAGTGAACTGGGCCGCTCCATCTAGCAACTCAATTTATTGTTATGGGCATGAAACTTGTATACTAGCCTTGATTCAGTTTGAACAAGAGTTTCTGCTCAACATTTAATGTAAATCTATTAATCCAACCTTAATAAAAATAGATTAGGAAGCAGTAATGTCAACAATTTACCTTCTAATTTCCTTTTTCTTTCTCAATGTAAACGCAAGCACTTGATCTACTCTCGTCTCTAGTAATACATATTCGTCCCAGCATAATGTGTTCATGATTTTGTGATTGTAATTGCAATTACATGCTTGATGTTTGAATTTCATACTTGTCTTGCTTTATTCCCTCATCTTCTTTGCCGTTGTTTCCTCATCAAGCTCTAGTTCATTATCATTCGTTGTGTCTCACATGCTTTAGCAGCATTCCATGTACCTTAATTAGGATCATTGGTCCGGGCTTACAAAGCTTTTGGGCTAAGTTTACAATGAGTTTGCGACGAGTTGGATCTGGTTACAAATTGGGACCTCAGGTTTATCATGGCCCGAACTTGATTAGTGGGCTGATATTAAAAATCAACCCACCTGATTGAACCCAACAGAACCCTAGCCAACAAATCCTTTTGAGAAACAGAGTCGGTGTCGGGCTGTTGGCTCTACTTTTGTCAGTATACGCTTCATAAAAGAATTGATGGAGCTTTAAGCAAGTAAATTGAGTCAATTCGTGTTCCGCATTATTCATAAATTTGTTTTGTCATTTATAAATCCTTTTATTGACATTTGAAATCTAATTCCTCCATTCTTGGTTGTCCAGTCGGAAAGGTTTGCCAACATAACATTACAAATGATATAAGCCCAGTTTTTCCTTTTTCTTCACTTATTTCTAAGGATGGAATATGTACAGAAGGCAAAAGGGTCAGTTTTAGCCCTTTTATCACATCAAGTGTCCATTGGGAAACTGATTGATTTTTTTTGCCATGCTTCTAAAACAGAATTGAGTTTCTTCTTTCTTTATTATTTTTTTTTTTTTTGATAATTGGGTGTTCCAGCCAGTTTGTATGCACCTCGACTAATCCCTGAGCCCTGAAATCAACGATCGAGAAACCTCCAGTAACCCTAACAAACATTTAGCCTTTGTGGTATTAAGCAGAATTTAAGCAGAATTGAGTTTCTGACTTTTAACCGTTTAATTTTCATTTACCCTTGGTACATGTTGTTATGTAGTTATTCTATGTCTTTAATATGACCACACTTACCTAACAGGATTATTTGTTTTGGTGAGGAGTCATTTTGATAGGCCACCATATATGGAAGTTGTACACATTTTGGGAAGAGGACAAATCGTATGGACAGGTTATAGTAGTACGTTAATATTGATACTTGGTTGGGGAACATGGACCACCAAGGCCCCTATGAGGCAGTCAAAACTGCACTGTGGACCTCACTAAAAAGACATTTAAAAAAAGGCTGGTTTTAAGCGCATACACACACACTGCATGAAATGCTATAGGAGTAATCTTGATTTTGTACAAAGTTTGTATTTAAATATGTAAACAATATTTAAAATATAATTAAAGATTCTTATGGCTCCAGAGAATTCAGAAATATAGAAATAAAGAGTTTTTTCCCCTTTTCTCCCTACTCTTGGATCTTAATAACTTTTATTTTGAGAATTAGTAATTGCTTTTCTCCTACCTTTATTGACCAAACTAAAAGTAGACAGCTAATGCACTACGCTTAATAAACATGATTCTATGGTCGCTCCATGACCCTTAGATGCCGAAGGGCATCCTTGGAATGATTTATGAGGATGAGCTTGATCACATTGGGTCTGATTTACTAAATTTTCATTGAATATCATTTTGATTATCACAAAAAACTCAAAAAATGAAGAGTTACCTTTCGTGGAGAAATAACACTTGAGCCACAGCTGTCTTGAGCAATAATTCATAAACTAGCCTTACAATTATAGATCTATATAGTAACTTTTTTGTTATCAAATGGTGTTCTTGTCTCAAAAATCCGTCTTCTTGGCTCGTGTTTCTTCACAGCTGTACAATCGCATCAAAAAAATTAAATGATTTTTAATTTGAAAGATCCCATATGGATCTATTAAAGTGAAGAACTTTCTGAGATTTTTGTAAAATAGAAATAATGGGAATTGTAAAAGAAATTCTCTATTCGAGCTAGAGACAAGCTTAAGAAAATCTCAGAAAGTTCATTACCCTCTCCTAATTAGAGTCATCTATTTATATACATTCTACTACTGATAAAAAACTAACGTAACTATTTTTCCTTCCAAATCTATTAACTATTTCTCCCTCCTTTATTTGCAACTGTCTTCCCTCCATTTCTTGTAACAGCTGCTTTAATCCTTCTTTGTCCAGCTAATTGTTAACTAACCTCCTGTTAACAAGCTACTGATCCGCATGACTTTCTACCACGAAATTCTTAATCCAGCTTGGCCTTTTCTTTGTTCTCTGTATATTGCTTCTTCATGGATTGCTACTGTCTTCTTCTACTGCATTTTCCACTGCAGTAGCTATAGTCTCTACTTCTGCAGCAACCTGTTCTGAACTGCTTCTTTCTGAATTGTTGTTTTCTTTTTCTGCATTTACCACTACAATAGCTACAGCCTCTAGCTCTGTAGTAACCTTTTTGTAACATTCCTATCCCCCATCAAAACAAACTTGGTCCTCCAAGTTCAAATGAGGAAATTCCTCTCTTAGAACATCCAGATCCTCCCAAGAAGTTTCTTCAATAGGTAATCCAACCCATTGAACGTTAACCTGAGTCTTGAGTTTATCTTTATCAGTAATAATCCTGCGATTTAAAATAACCAAAGGAAATACCACACTTTGTATATCATCAAAGGTAGAAGGTAAATCAACAATCTAAGTAGGAGTATTAGAACCAGAAAATGATTTCAATTGAGAAATATGGAACACGGGATGTATTTTGCTAGTGACAGGAAGATTCAATTTATAAGCAACTTTTCCAAGTCTGGCAATAATAGAAAAAGGACCATAGTATCTTTGAGAAAGTTTGTAATTCAATTTCTTAGCCAAAAAATGTTGCTTGTAGGGGTGCAGTTTGACCACTACTAGATCTCCCTCTTGAAAATTGACATCCCTTCTGTACACATTAGCTTGAAACTTCAACCTCTTCTGAGCTTATAACAAATACCTTTTCAATTGAGCCAATATGTCTTCTCTGGTAGATAATTCAGAGTCAACAACCTCTATAGCTGAAGTACCTGGCAGATAGGTCTGGATAGCCCTGAGTGGTTTACCATAAAAAACCTGAAATTGAGTCATACCAATTGAAGAATGAAAGGATGTATTGTACCAGAATTCAACCCAGACTAAAAACCTGGTCCAAGTGTGGCGATGTTGATGAATAAATACTCGCAAATATTGCTCTAAACACTTATTTAAAATTTCTGTTTGACCATCAGTTTGTGGATGATATGCAGTGCTAAATTTTAGAGTAGTACCACTTAATTGAAACAATGCCTTCCAAAATTTACTAAGAAAAATGGAGTCTCTATCAGAGACAATGGAGAGGGAAAAACCATGGTATTTGATAACCATATTTGTAAATTGAGTGGCCACTGAATTAGTAGTAAACGAATTGGGTAGAGTACTCAAGTGTGCAACCTTGGATAATTTGTCCACAACTACCAAGATAATAGTGTTTCCTTTAGAGGGAGGAAGACCTGTTATAAAATTCATAGA
>BRYE01000018.1:7902500-7910000 GCA_030159115.1 Actinidia arguta var. hypoleuca
CCAATTTAGAAAATATCACAACACCTTTTAATTCATCTAACAACTCATCAATTGTTGGAATAGAAAATTTATCCTTGATGGTTATGGCATTTTAGTGCATAATCAATACCAAATCTCCAAGAATCATCATTTTTCTTAACCAACAACACAGGAGATGAAAAAGGATTGTGATTAGCCCTTATAATTTCTTGCTGCAACATTTCTTGTACCAATTTCTCCATTTGTCTTCTGAAACTGGGGATATCTATAGGGTCTGATATTTACAGGTCAACATCAGGCTTAAAATGGATTTGGTGATTAATTTCTTGAAATGGAGGTAATGTAGTAGGAGTTTCAAAGACATTAGCATATTGTTGTAATAAAGTCTGGACATAAATTATAATAGGCTTGTTTGGATTATCAAAGAAAATGGCTTTGAGATAAATCCATGTAAAATTTATGCCCTTGCAAACACAATTTCACCTGCACACAGCTACTATCACAAAGTAGAAAATTCCCATTTCCAATATATACTTTAAACTACTTGGAAGATGTAATTGGCAATCCCAGCTATTGCACCACCCTCTCTTGTATGAAATTATGGGTACTACCATTATCAATAAGAACATGAACTTAGTGATTGTCAATTTGTCCTTTAACTCTTATAGTTCTTGAACTTATTTGGCCAACCAATGCATGCATACTCACCTTCGGAGAAACAGATATAATAGTATCAGCAATATCATTTTCTGAACTCATTTCCTCTATCACAACAGAATCTTGTTCTTTTTCATCCCCAACAAGCATAAAATTTTTTGCCTTACATTTATGACCAAGAGAATAGTTCCCATCACAATTGTAACATAGGCCTTTTTCTCTCCATATCTTCAATTCTATAGGAGATAACCTCTTAACAGGAAGATAAGAATTCTTTGAATTCTGTGGGACTGTATTCAAGATAGGTTTAATTGAAACATTAGCATTACTATAATATGAATTCCGTTGCCAAGAAGGTTTGAAATGCTGCTTCAATTCATTAAACTTATCCTCCGGTAACCTTGCCAACGCCATAGCTTGCAATAAGGACTGAGGTTGTGCCACTAGTAACTCACGTTTAAGTTCAGGTTTCAATCTAGATATGAAGAAACTTATCAAAAATTGTTTAGACATACCATGTACTTTTGTAGACAAGTCTTCAAATTTTGTTTGATAATCTGCCACTGAAGCAGTCTGCTGCAACTTAGACAAGGCACCTTTATAGTCCTCATACATTGAAGGACCAATTCTGAGATTAAGAGCCTTTAAAAATCCTTTCCAAGATTCAATAAAACCATTAGCATGCATCCATTTAAACCAGCTAAGAGCAGGACCCTCCAAATTAAAAGAAGAAATCAAAATTCTTTGATCTTTAGGAGTGTTATAATATTGAAAAAACTGCGCAATTTTGAATATCCAACCTGAGACATCATCTACATCAAAACGAGGTACATCTATCTTCATAGATCGATGTTGATAAGTGTTATTGATGTTAGGAACATGAGAAGTGGTTTGTGGATGTTCTGTACCTCTATCTTCCTCTAGCCTGTTTTCCAATCTCTGATCGATAGCTTGCATAAATCTTGTGATTGTATTGTTGAGATCACGAATCTGAGTCTCTGTTTCCGTCCTGAATTCATTGAGGTTTTTGATAGCCTCATCAATCTTTGCATAACTAGTACCTTCCGCCATTGTAGATACAAGAAAGGAAATCACCACTGTTACAATGAAGAACTTTTTAAGATTTTTGTAAAACAGAAATAACTGGAATTGTAAAAGAAATTCTCTATTCGAGCTAGAGACAAGCTCCTTAAGAAAAGAATTGGCTGTATTTTTTCATGACCCTCTTCTAATTACAGTCATCTATTTATATACATTCTACTACTGATCAAAAACTAACGTAACTACTTTTCCCTCCAAATTTATTAACTATTTCTCCCTCCTTTATTTGCAATTGTCTTCCCTCCATTTCTTGTAACAGCTTCTTTAATCCTTCTTTGTCCAGCTAACTGTTAACTAACCTCTTGTTAACAAGCTACTGATCCACGTGACTTTCTACCATGAAATCCTTCATCCAGCTTGGCCTTTCCTTTGTTCTCTGCATACTGCTTCTTCCTGGATTGCTATCTTCTTCTACTGTATTTTCCACTGCAGTAGCTGTAGCCTCTAGCTTTGTAGTAACTTGTTCTGTAACAGGATCCAACACATAAATGGCACGATGCGGGATGGTTTTGGAACAGAGAATTCCTTTCCCTTTCTTATTAACATGATGAAGAGTGACTTCTAAAAATTCTTTTATGACTTTAGCAAATGATGGAGAGAGACATGAAGGTAATTTGTTAAATCAAGAATTGAGATGCGCAGTTGCTACCGATCTGATTGTCTTCTCATAACAAATGGAGTAGCTCTGATTTCTACTGGTATAGCTTAGGGTGTTCATTGTCCACAAACCATGATGGAGGTGTGAGAATTTGGGTTAAAAGAATAGGAGAGCAAATGGTCACTGTCCATTTCTTCTAGTTCATAAACAACATTTGCACCTGCACCAACCAAGTAGATAGGAATAGGAATAGGAGAAAAAACCAGCTGTAAATGGTGTGTGAGTAGCCAATCTATTCTGTTGTATGTGGGGTTTGTCGGTAAAACCCACATCAGTAGTTAGCCCCACCATTTCATTGCGTCGTTTTGTGACCAAACTCTCTTCTTCTACTTTTTTCTTTTTTCTTCTCTATGGGCCTCTGGATGGGGATGTGGTCTCATGCACTCATTCCAACAATTAGCCAGCCAATTAATTACAACAGTTTTTGAATTGTGTAAAATTATATTCTTTTGAAAATTTGGCAATGCTATATATATCAAGGAAAAATGTAGAAATTTTGTTCTGAATGCAATGGGTTGGCTGTAGGTCCCATTCAGAACAAATGAAGTATTGCCAGTACAACATGTTATATATATGTCGGTCATGTTGTGGTCTGTATTATTTATTTGAATATACTCATATAATTGTACTCTGTACATCTTTTTCTTACAAAATAATAGGAGATATTAGTATTTTGACCATTTAATATTCTCTAATTTTTTTAAAGACGTTGATTCTTAAGGCCGAAACTGGTTGGATACCAAAAACCTTAGTCTTCATTTACAAAAAAAAGAAAAAAAGAAAAAAGAAAAATCAACTGAATCTTATGGCATCCCAAATGCAATTATTAAACTCCATTATTTTGAAGTTCAACGACAAAATAATTCCGGGGAACTATTATAGTGATTCACTGTACATACAACCAAAAATAGTAATATGTGTAAGAGGATAAAATATAAAGTATCAATTTTGGTCGAGCTAGAGCAAGCACTGCCGTCAGACTGTTGCTTTATAGCAAGCTTGGTCAGTGAGGATCCCAAGGGCACGTCAGAGGGTAACTTGCACGGTAAAGTTTCTTTTGTCATACGTACGTTTGGGTCTAGACGTCGACGACGTGGTAGGTTAGGTGCCTACCCTGCCTTAGAGGTATGATGGGGTCAATCACCTACTTATTGGCATGTCAGCTGGCGTGTCCACATATGCGCCAAGCTACAATAAAAAAGACCAAGCTCTTTCTCTCTCAAAGGTACGCAATTTTAGCTAAAAAAGGCTATATACTCTTTTTCTCTCTACATACACTTTCGGTCACTAACTTGACTTTTGAAGAGCCGTCGCGGGACAACTCTGGTAGCCTTTCTTATTGTTCATGTCTCGCAGGTCAGTCAAACAAGCTTTTGCCACCAATAACCACTAGCCACCATCATAGGTGTCCATGTTAGATTTCCTCATTCTTCATCCAACCCCCCATAATTGGCGTTGTCTGTGAAAAATTGACCCGAGACATATGCAAGAAATGATTCTTATTGCATCCAAAAGCACGAACAATGGCAGAGGCAATCCTGAAGCCCGAAGGGAGTACCCTCTCATGCCTAGAACACTGGGTGAGAGAGGGGAATAAACTACTGGTTGATGCTAAGAGAGCGGCAAAGGGCCCCTCCTGGACAAAAGCCAGGTCAAACACTCCCTGATGGCAAAGAAGACAGTAGAGACCCTACCATAAGGAGTTTAGAAGCCAAAATGGTAGAGTTGAAGCAGGTCTTAGTGGCCAAAAACTTCAAGATACCAGCCCCCAGCTGGCATGAGCTAGTGAAGGGTTGTCCGAGGTAAGGTCAGTTCGACAAGAAGCCGCACCTTGGGACAACCCAAAGGAAAAATAGGCCGGTTCTTACTAAACTAAGGCCAAGAGCCAAAGTGACAGCAAGACTGTGGCTATGGGGAGGCAAAGGGTACCACCGAGCCAATCCACCTCCGGCTTGGACCTTCGTCATACCCTTAATGCCAAATAAGGTCAAGAAATGTGGATTTGCAAGCAAAGCTGATTGCCAAAGTAGAAGTCGCTGTAAAGACCATCCTTTTGGCCAGGTCAGAAACAAAGATTTCAAAGTTCACCCAGAGGGACCAGCTCCTCCCGAGGTACCAAACCCCATTCGTGCCCGAGATTGAGGGAATAGAACCTTTAGAGAAGTTTAACCCCCCCCCCCCCCCCAAAAAAAAAAAAAAAAAGTTCACCATGTATGATAGAAAATTAGACTGAGGTTGCATATCAACCACTTTTGGCAGACGATGGCACTTTGGAATCACTTTGAGGACGTCATACAAGCAAAACGAGCTTCAAGAACTTTTCCTAGGGAGATGGCACATTCAAAAAATGAAAGAAAAGTATGGACAACTGTGAAGGTCGGGTGAGGCAAGGATCAACGTGGTTTTCAAAAAACCAATGTACAAACTCCTCACCCAGCTCTGAGACAAGTCGAACTATAAAAAGACACTCCCCATGGGGCTAGATCACAAGAAAAGCAATTAGCAATGAAAATGTATCTTGAAGACTTTCCTAGATCATCTCGTTCAAGATGGGCACTTGAAATAGTTCGTTGATTGGGAAAAAAATGAAGGCAGAGGAAGTTGAGGTCAGACCTAATCCAATGTTTGACTGTGACATGATGGAGTTAATGATGCCTCGGAGGAAGATCTCCCACTTAAAACTATTCACATGATCGCCCATGTGACCCCTATTCACATGATCGCCCACGTGACCCCTAACATGAAAATAGGATCTAAGGGGAGATCCGCATTGTAAGACAAACGCACAAGGTACTCTTGGTTTAACTAGCGGCAAAGAAACCAATTCAGGGCTTGTCTAAGCCTGGAAGCATCACCTTTACTAAGGCAGATCTCGAATGGGTTCAACACCCTCACAACGATCCCTTGTTAATCTAACTATGGATCCACGGTTATGATGTCAAACGGATCCTTGTGGATTCCGACAGTTTGGTGGAGGTTAGGTACTATGATTTTTTTAAACAATTAAAATTGTCTAAGGCTGATCTAAAGCCTGCCTAAGCTCTATTAATCGGGTTCAATTCTGAGCTGGTTCCCAAGAGCTAAAAACTAAGTTTGTGCTTGTTGATATTTCTCTCCATATAATGCAATAGTTATCTGAGATTGGTTACACAAAATGAAGAGAGTCGCATTCACGCTGCACCAAGTCATCAAATTTATCGCTCAAAGGGGCAAGGAAACACTTTATAGAGACCAACTGGTGGTAAAACAGTGCTACCTTTCCACAATAAGCACAAAGGTAATCACGAAAAAGATGTTAATGTCAGAAGAGGAGTGAAAAGTTCTATGACCTTGGTGAGCTATGTTCAGACCGTTACTTCCATGTTGGTTCAAACATAAAGGAGCAGGAGAGAACCGAGTTCATTGCTTCTTTAAAGCAAACATCGAGGTCTCTGCGTGGACACCATATGTGATACCGTGAGTCGACCCATGCTTCATCAAGTACGAGCTTAGTGCCATGCCCAAAACTCGTCCTGTGAAGCAGAGGGGAAGGTGTCTGCGACCGAACATGTGAGGAGACTTTTCTCTCTATCTTTACCAAGATTACATACAAAAATATGGCAAACATTTATATCAAACTTCTCTATTTTTTTTTTTATTTGAAAAAAAGTCATAGTCGTTTTGAATTATAGTAGAAAAATAGTCTAATCATTTCAAAAGTTTGATTGACAATTTTCTAAGTTTGGAAAATGTGTTTACTTCGGCTATGAGAGGTTTTATATTTTGATGCCAAACTTTGCAAAAAAAATTATGAGTACATATTTTTTATAAATATAAATTTAGACAGAGATCCGATCCTCGCTGAACTACTCAAGAACAAGCTTAAGATATCCTAACACAAGCGCAAAACTATTCGCCGATGTGCTCAAGCACGAGCTTGAGATGTTCTAAAGCAATCGCGAGACTATTCACCAACCTGCTCAAGCATGAGCTTGAGATGTCCTAAAGATTCACAGGCCAAGTCTGAAGAAAATAAAACACTATGCTATGGCATGCAAAAAGCAAAATTTGCTAAGGCATGTGCAAGACTTGTTCACCAAGCTACCTGAGCACCGTGTTCAAGGTGTCTTAAAGCAAGCGTGAGACTATTCGTCGAACTACTCAAGCATGAGTTTGAGATGTCCAATCATTCACAAAGCAAGTCTGAAGTGAAATTTAAGTTATGGCATGCAAACAATAAATTTTTGCTAAGGAGGGCCTTAATCATTCACAAGACAAGTTTGAAGAAAAGCTACATCTACATTATGGAAACAACAAATTTTTGCTAAGACATGTGCATGACTTGGTCTTTGAACTGTCTGAGTACCGAGCTCAAGATTGTCTTAAACATTCACAAAGTAACGCAGAATAAAAGTAGATATATGCTAAGGCATTCACAAGTTTCCTGAGCACCAAGCTTAGGGTGTCTTACAACAGTCAACAGACAGAAGCAAGGCAAAACTATGCTAAGGTAGAAGTAAATGCAAATCGAGTTTGGGAAAGAGAAACTGAATATATACAGAATTTACAAATGTCATTTAGAAAAAAATATTTACAAAATTCAAAAACAAAGGATCAACACCCTTATAATGCAATAAGGTACTTTACATTTCGTGAAGGATGTCCTTAAGATCTCCCTCATCTCGGGTTGCCTCTACACTTGCCTCTAAATCTTTTTCTACCTCAGGCTTTGAGATCAGATACTTTTTCATATTCCTCTAAGGGGCGATTGGCATATTCCTCCTTATCAAAGCCTGAGAGGAAGATGGGCGAATAAGGTTCTAGAGGGTCTAGAAAACCCATGCAAGATGATCAAGGGGCATCCGAGCTCTTGGAAACATGTGAGCTAGCCCTTTTGAAATGTATATGATCGCACCTGGGCTACCTTGCGAAGATAGAATAACCCATCCTTGTTCCAGCCGTGGTCGAAGACTCATTGATAAACAAGGCCTTAGGCCATCAGATGGAACTCAGACAACTCCCTTCAAGTCTTGTCTAGCTCGGCATGGGCCGTAGTGAGCTTCCCGAAGGCAAGAGTTTGCACCTCAGTAGCGATGGCGAGCTACTTAGCAATGTCAACAAGATCC
>BRYE01000018.1:7915000-7922500 GCA_030159115.1 Actinidia arguta var. hypoleuca
AAAATTAAATTGTTCTAAGGAAAAAGGTCAAACTGATTGGAAATTGGCCTGGCATTCGAACGCTGGGTCTGGCGTTTGAATGCTGGGTACTAAACGGTTACCGTTCGAACGCCTCTGCGCAACGTTCAAACGCTAAGACAAAATGGCTATTTTCAAACTTTTGTTCGTTCGAACATTACGTAGAGGTGTTCGAACGCTAACTGCGTAGCAATAGGAAAAAGTTCTAAAATCACCAAAATTTCTCCAAATCAAATCCTAAACCTTTTTTCCCTCTAAAGGGTCTAAAATTTGACCCATAAGGTTACAATAACTCAAAACCAATCTCCCAATCTAACCCTCGCATGGTAGATCTAAATTTTAAAAATTTGAAAACCCTAGCATGACAAAAATTGTGGTTTTTTAAACCCCACCTTCAAACCCACTTATTTGAGCTTACAAACTCTCAAACCCACAAACTTGGGACTCAAAAGGGCCTTAACCCACTATACATACACATCTCTACTTAATACATAAGGGTTTGGGTTTTACCTTCTTCCCAAGCTTCCACAAGCTTCAATAATAGTTTGTTTTAGCTTTAGGTAAGCTCTCCAAGCTCCATCTTCCTCTTCCTCTTCTTTTCCTCTATTCTTCTCTCTCTCTCTCTCTCTCTCTCATCCATGTGTGTGTATAGTATATGTGGTGTATATTTATTTCAAACACATAGGGAAATAATCCTATGTTCTTGAACCATGCATCACTGGCCTTAGCGTTTGAACACTAACATTGCTATTCGAATGCTAAGAAAGAAATTGGCCCTAGCATTCGACCGTCCTGAAGACTTGAAACTGACTTAAATATGTTACAAGCGGTAGCGTTCGAACGTCCTCATTAACGTTCAAACACCAAGAATAAAAGTTAGCTTTAGCGTTCGAACTCCACGTTCGAACGTCCGAGAGCATAAAAAATAATGAAACTCATTACGATGTAAGCGTTCGAACTCTACTACTAGTGTTCGAACACTGAGAGACTTTGGCTTTGGCGTTCGAATGCCAATACTACCGTTCGAACACTAAGAAGGATTCTGGGAAGAAAGTTGAATTTTAAGGTTTTGAGAATGTTCTAACTCTAATTTACTCACTTTGACCCCTTGAACTTCTAGTCACTCACATTAATTTACTTACACGTCATAATTTACATAATTAAAAGACATTAACGGGTTTGGGGTGTGACATTATTTCCCCCTAAAATAAAGTGTCCTCCAACTTGATACAAGTTATTATTCAAACAAAAAGGGATAACGTTCTCAAATTTACTTTTCGCATTCCTAGGTAGGCCCCTCTCACATATGATTTTACCATAATACTCGTACTAGCGGAATGACCTTGTTCCTAAGAACTTGGTCACGACGATCCAAAATTTCAATCGGCTTCTCGATGTAGCTCAAATCTTCACTCATGTCCAAAGGATAGTGACTAATGACATGTAAGCGGTCGTGAACATATTTTCGTAACATCGAACATGAACATATGATAGCTCTAGTGAGAGAGCGATGCGATAGGAAATGGTTTCAATTCGTTGAAGAACTTCAAATGGTCCGATGTATCTCGATTTCAATTTTCCCCTTTTGCCAAAACGATTTATCCTTTTGGAAGGAGATACCTTCAAGAACACATGGTCTCCCTCCTCAAACTCTAAGTCTCGTCTCTGAATGTCTGCATAGCTCTTTGGGAGACTCTGAATGGTTTGAATTCTTTGTTGAATTACTTTGATCTTTTCGGTGGTCAATTGGACAATCTCAGGCCCTTAAAGCTGTCGTTCTCCAACTTGGGTCCAACAGATGGGCAATCTACATTTTCTTATGTAGAGCGCTTTGTATGGTGCCATCCCAATGCTTGCATGAAAGCTATTGTTGTAAGCGAACTCCACTAATAGCAAGTGTACTTCCTAATTTCCTTGAAAATCAAGTACACATAGTCATAACATGTCTTCTAGAGTTTGGATGGTCCTTTTCGATTGCCCGTCCATTTGCGGATGGAAAATGGTGCTAAAGTTCAATTCAGTGCCTAATGCCCGTTGTAAACTCTTTCAAAATTTTGACACAAATTTTGGATCTCAATCCAACACTATCGACATTGGCGTACCGTAAAGTCGTATAATCTCTACAATGTAAAGGTTCGCGTATTTCGATAAGAAATGCGTGGTTTTCACGAGTAAAAGTGCACTGACTTGATGAGGCGATCCATAATGACCCAAATGGCATTACATCCCCATGGCGAGTTCGGTAATCTGACGACAAAATCCTTAATAATGTGCTCTCATTTCCATTCCGATATTGGTAGCGATTATAGTGGTTCCGCTGGCTTTTGGTGCTTTGCTTTGACTTGTTGACATTGTAGGCATTGTGCCATGAATTCGGTTATCTTTTTCTTAATTCTAGGCCACCAGAATGTTTCTCTCAAGTCTCGTTACATCTTTGTTCCTGCCGGATGCATCGTGAACTTGGTATTATGAGCCTCCTCCAAAACTTGTCTCTTGATCTTGGGTATATTCAGAATGGACAAGCGATCTTGAAACTTAAGTGCTCCAGTTTGCAAGGTAAAGTCAGGCTTCGGCTTGATCTGCATCTTTTCGTAAATCTTCCATAAGTACGGATCTTCTGGTTGCCTCTATTTTACAACTTCTATCAATGCAGGTTGGGCGATCATGGTAGCAAGCATCATGCTGGTGTCTAGTGCCACAAGTTCAATTTCTGCTCTCTCTAGTTCAATAAATAAAGGTAGTTGCGACGTAACCAGGCATGCTAAATTGATGGTTGATTTTTGGCTCAAGGCGTCGGCTTCAACGTTGGTTTTGCCCGAATGATACTGAATGAGAATGTCGTAATTTTTAATCAACTCAAGCCATCTTTACTATCTCATGTTCAACTCTTTCTGAGTGAAAAGGTACTTAAAACTCTTGTGGCTAGTGAAGATCTCGCATGTCACTCCATACAAGTAACGATGTCATATTTTCAAGGCAAAATACTACAGCCGCTAGTTCTAAATCATGCGTCGAATAGTTCTTTTTGTGCAGTCTTAACTGTCTTGAGGCATAGACAATCACCATCCCACGTTGCATCAAAACACATCCTAGTCCCCGATGTGAAATGTCACTATAGATGGTAAAAACATCAATTACGGAATGTAAAGCCAAAATTGGTGCGGATACCAATCATTTCTTCAATGCTTGGAAACTCTTCTCTCGCTTTTTATTCCATTCAAACGGAACATTCTTTCGTATAAGCTGCGTCAAGGGAGTTGTAATCTTGGAGAAGTCTTTCACAAATCTTTTGTAGTACCCAGTTAAGCCTATGAAACTTCTAACTTCAGTTACATTCGTTGGTCTTGGCAAATTCAATATAGCTTCGACCTTGTGAGGATCGATGGACACTTCATCTACACTGATGATGTGCCCAAGAAATGTTACACTTGATAGCCAAAACTCACATTTCTTTAGCTTGGCATACAGTCTCCTATCTCGCAGTATTTGCAGAACCATTATCAAGTGCTGTTAATGTTTGTAAAACTCTTAAAATACACCAAGATATCATCAATAAACACGATAACAAACTCATCAAGGAAGGGTTTAAATACCCTATTCATCAGATCCATGAATGCGGCAGGCGCATTGGTAACTCCGAACAACATAACAAGAAATTCATAATGACCATATCTAGTTTGGAAAGTTGTTTTCTCTACATCACTTGCCCTGACTTTTAGTTGATGATACCCTGATCTTAGATCGATCTTAGAAAATACTTGGGCGCCTTAAAGTTGATCAAACAAATCATCCACCCTAGGCAATGGATACTTGTTCTTAATGGTGACTTTATTCAACTCTCGGTAGTCTATGCATAATCTCATAATTCCATCCTTCTTCCGTACAAATAATACAAGAGCAGCCCAAGGCAAACCCCTAAGACAAATGAACCCTTTCTCCAACAAATCTTGGAGTTGAACTTTCAATTCTAAAGGGGACATACGATAGGGAGCTTTGGAAATGGGTTTGGTACCTGGATTTAGATCAATGTAAAACTTAATTTCTCGATCTACCAAGGAACCAGACAACTCATCAAGAAAGACATCAGGAAATTCTTGGACAACATGGATATCTTCTAAGGACAACAGAGAAATGCGTGTGTCAACAACGCTACACAAGAAGGCATGATTCTCTTTTTGAATCAAGTGGCGTGCTTGCATAGAGGAGATGAGATAGAGAGGAAGTACGACACCAACTCCTTCAAAGATTAACCCTGAATGATCATAAGAGTGGAACACTACTCGCTTAAGTTCGTAATCTATAAGAGCACGATGAAAAGACAACCAATCCATTCCTATGATGACATCAAAGCCGTGCATTTATAAGGGTATAAGGTTTACGAACATGAGGACATCATTGACATAGATTTCACAAGAATAATAAATTTTATCGCATAACATGGTATCCCTAGAGGGTAATGACACTGATAAAACATACTTAAGGGGTACTGGGGAGGTGTGTAGATAATGCGTGAAAAGGTATGAAACAAACGAATGGGTAGAACCAAAATCAATAAAGACATATGCAGGTTAACCACAGATAGGGAGTACAACTGACACTACGGAAGTGGTAGTGGGGTGTTTCCTGGTATAAGGGCAAAAGCTCGACCTTGTTGTGGTTGATTATTCCTCCTTCCAGCTGGAGGCTGCTGGATTGAGGTTGATGCCAATGTTCCAACTCCTTGTATTCTATTTCTCGTTGGACAATCTTTAATCTGGTGTCCTTCTTGGCCACACCCATAACACGCTCTACTTCCCATGCGACACTCGCCCCAATGCTTCTTTTGACAAGTTGGGTATATTGGTACTTCACCTGATTTGCTACTTCCTTGATTTATGGTATTTCCTTGCGGGGTCGATGAATTCCCACTCAAAGATCCAAAACTCTTCCTTTTTGAACTTTGTCCTCTACTAGGATTCCCTCGTGACCTTTAACGATCTTTCGGCAATTATTGCTCTTTGAAGGACTTCTTAATGGGTTGATAGTCTTAATATGCCCACGTTGTTTTGGATATTTCATCGTAGTACTGCTTCAAACTTCCTCGCCTTGCGAGATTCTGTCGACACTATGTGTAGGGCATAACGACACCACTCCATGAATTTGGTATTATACTCCATTACAGTCATTTTTCCTTGTTTCAAATTTAGAAATTTCATAGTTTTCTGATCCTAGACCATCTCAAGAAAATACTCATCATTGAACACTTCCAAAAATTTAGGCCACAATCATACTTGCTCCAATGGCCTCCTCAATTGCCACCATACTAAGGAAGCTCCCTCAAAAGTAAACGTAGAAAATACCAACTTTTGTTCATCATTGCATGGTAGGACTTTAAACACCCTTTCGATTCCCAAGAGCTAAGACTTTACAGCCATGGGATCGGGGGTTCCATGAAAAGTTGGGGGCTTCAATTGTTGAAATTGCTTGATTGTGATATGGTGCATCCTGGCACTGGCATCGCTGGTTACTATGGTGCATTATCATGGTTATTGTTATGAGCATCCTGGACTACTTGAACAAGTCCCTCTAGGATCCTCTTGATACAATCAATTCGGCCTTCGGGTTCCACTTCCCCTCAACGGCCTCAGCCTTCCCTTCTAGGTGGCATAGCTCACTACAAATATAATGAGCGTTTAGACAGCTATGATAATCATAACTCATATAACACATATAACACATAACATGTACTCTAATTAATACTAGAGTTCCATCTAGACATGACTCGATCTTATGGTGTCAAACCTATATCTCTAATACCACTTTGTCACGCCCCGCAACCCGGCCTATGTGGATCGAAGGCATGTGACCGCCCGACGGCTTGCCCACCAAAGTCGACTTACCTTAACTCGGTTGAACACCTGTGCATACTCATTTATAATGATATAATTTTTTTACGAAAATATCATAATAACTAAAAATAGAAAAGTATAACGTGCACACAAAATATACATAGCTGTGCCTAAATTTTTAAATTCATACATACATAATGTGGCCGACTTTAATTATACATGACACGGCCCATTGTAAACATACATAACATCCCTACATAAATTAAGGTCTAGCCCATACATAACGCCATAAGGCTCTTGGGCCACAAAACTATAATCTTGCATTTTCACTTCTTTCTCTCCTCGGATTGGCTTCCTAAAAATATTTTTGAAAACATAAGCTTTATCCTTAGTGAATAACAGCAATTCATGAACGTAAAATACCATGGATCATTTTCATAGCATACATATCTCATATAAAGTAAAACATGTGAGTATAACATAATTTCTTCTAAAATTTGAATTTTCATAAACTTGAAACTCATATAAACATGGCATAACTTACTTTTATAATCATACATAACATAGCTGGAAAAGTGTAACAACTCGGCATAACATAGTAACCATATAGGCTACGCTAGGGCTTTCTAGGCCAGAGATGTCTTTACCGTAGATAGTTTATTTCACGTCCCCTATCGTAGGACTATCGGGCTTGGTTAAGGTTTTGCCACGAGAAAACCCCGAGTGTCACTATACATTGAACATATTTAATTTTTCTCATGTAAATCATGCATCCATGGGTTTTTCATTCATAACAACATAATATCTCATATATTTGGAAGACATGACTTCATAGTATAACATATTCGTTTAATGCATTGAAACAAGAAAAACATTTGAATATATATCATAGTACGTAATGAAAATATTTTGAAAGTACATAATTTTGTTCATGGCATCGTGTTACTCACCTGGATTTCCTTGGCTAGGTGTGACACGACGTGTTTCTACATTTAAGGGATGGAAGCATCAATACTGTGTTCGGTAATACTAGAGTAAACAATCAAATTAATATAACACTCTTGACTCAATTTAGATGCTGTCACTATAGATTAAACCTCTTGAACGTGAACCTAAAATCTCCGATTTGGCAGGTTAAGGGCCTATCATACTTTGAACAAAATTAAATAGTTCTAAGAAAAAAGGTCAAACTGACTAGAAATTGGCCTAGCATTCGAACGTTGGATTTGGCGTTCGAACGCTAGGTACTAAATGATTACCGTTCAAACGCCTCTGCGCAACGTTCAAACGCTAAGGCAAAATGGTTGTTTTCAAACTTTTGTCCTTTCGAACGATGTGTAAAGGCTTGCAAATGCTAACTGCATAGCAACAGGAAAAAGTTCTAAAATGACCAAAACTTGTCCAAATCAAATCCCAAACCTTTCCTTCCTCTAAAGGGTCTAAAATTTGACCCAGTAGGGTTAAAATAACTCAAAACCAACCTCCCAATCTAACCCTCGCATGGTAGATCTAAATTTTAAAATTTTGAAAACCCTAGCATGACAAAAATTGGAGGTTTTTAAACCCCACCTTCAAACCCACTTATTTGAGCTTACAAGCTCTCAAACCCATAAATTTGGGACTCAAAAAGGCCTTAACCCCACTATACATACAC
>BRYE01000018.1:7927500-7935000 GCA_030159115.1 Actinidia arguta var. hypoleuca
ACTCAAGCATCCATACACTACCTACGCACCCCCCACGCGCCCCATCAACGCACTCTCAGCCTTTGTATCCAAACTCAAGTTACCACCTTGAGTTTGAGGGGGGATGTTAGATTATATTGTGTGTATTATATTTACCATATTTACTATATATTCAGAATATATTCTGTATCAGAATATATTCTGAATATATGGTAAATATATCCCTAATTGACAATCAGAATATATTCTGATATAGAATATATTCTGATTGATACGTTACCTCATTTACATTATTATTATTTCCTTTATGTAAACAATACCTTTCTGATATTCCTCTATATAAAGAGGACATGTGTATATTCAATTTAACTCAATGTAATATACAGAGTTCATTCTCTCATTCTCTCTCTCTATAATTTCTAACACTAAATTCTAAAGTTATACTATTTTTTCATAAATATGTGACCAGAACTAATATAACGTAATAACACTTCATTTAGAGATGGACCCAAAAAGAGTAGGCAAGAGGATTTACGTGATTCAGCCATGATTATGAAAGAGATTAACAATACTATTTTACTTGCCTAATTTGATTACATATATACATCAATATTTATAGACTAATAGTGATAATGATAAGAGTAACTTATTATTATCTCTAAACATTATCTAAACATTCAAATCCCAAGAAATAAGATATTCATTCAAATATCAAGAGATAAAGGTAGATCTTATCATTATCTCTAACATGCCCCTCTAGATGAACATAGAAAGAAAACAAATGCTTTTTTTTTTTTTCTTCCTATGTTCCTTCTCTATCTTTTCTCTTTCTTTCTTTTCTTTTCTTTTTTTTTTTTATCATGAAGAAGAAAAAAAAATAACAAAAATAAAACTAAGAATCCGTCTTTGCCAAGCTCGCCAATGGAGATGAAAAGTGGCAAAGTCTTCAACGCGATTTGAAGTCCATATAGCATAGGAGAAACATGTGTTGCTAATATGCATCGCGTGCGCATGCAAGAGATAAGTCTGCAAGAGTTGAAGCATGATCTAATAGTTGTGGTCACAAATTAGCATTAATTGTCATAACAGGTTTGATAGCACAAATCAATAACTTTGCAACAAAAAAAGGGACAACAAACAAGGACTGGTGGAGAGGATACATAAGTAATAGAAAGTAGGGGCAAAAGTAGGTAGCAGAAGAGTGCTTGAAACAGGTCCAATCGACCCTCTCTCGTACAATAGAGAGAATATCACAAGAAAGGGTTTACATGGTTCGGTCATGACGTCCACGGGAGAAATTAACAGTACTATTTTACTCAACTCAATTTGCCTACATAGTGATAATGATAAGACTAAACATTATAATATTTATAGACTTACTTATCATTTATATCTAAACATTATCAAAATATTCAAACCCCATGTGATAAAATAGATCTTATCATTATCTCTAATACACCACCATCTCAAAATTTTGAAAGACGTCATTGATTAAAATAGTATTAACTATTAATATTTTAAAATTATATAAATATGCCAATACTCCGAGGTTGAAATTAGTGTTCTGTGTTTCACTTAGTAAGTTACAAAATCGGTACTTGGTAAGTATGTTCGCTTCCTCAAGATTAAAATTCTGCACCGGTGTCCTTGAGTGCATTCATCATGTTTTGAGTGTTTAAACCTCACTATCTAATTAAAACATTTGTACGTATTCGGTCTGTTTATAAAAAATAGTCTGATCGAGACATATTAAGAATAATATAAATAATAAAATGAACTCTATTTGATTGTGTAAGTTTTTACCTGTCTTTTGATTGATTGAAACTAATGGCCTTATTATTTAAATGGGACCTACCTATTATTTGGACTCTAATCCCAAGGTAAATTAATTTGCACTCCACGCACATGGAGTTTAACGTTTTTAGGGTTGACTCTTTGAATCAATTATATGAGTATGACAGGCCAGCAAGAAACAAAAAACATTCTACAGTACTACTACGTATGCATATCAATTGGTCTCATGTTGCATTAATTGGTTGTAATTGTCAAGAATCTTATGTAATCCTGTAAAAGTTGGCGGACTTTCTCACCAGCTTTATTGGTTCGGACCACCTAAGTTTGGTGGAACCCAAACTAGTGGAGCAACACAACCGAAGGGACTCCTGTCTCTTTACTAATGGGCCCTAACCCTAACTAATCTCTCCTCAATTTCTTCCCCTAAGCTTTTTAAAAGCGCTAGCATTATATGTTGCGATTTCTCTTTATTCAAATGAAAGCACGATTATACACACTCCAACGAAAATCAAATAAGATTTACGTGATTAGGTCCACATCCATGATCAGGAGTGATAATCCACTATATTGAGTGTGGGGACACCTGCGGTGTATCAGCGGTTGACGGTGGTCGCTGGTGGCTCTTGGTTACTGGACCGAACTGCAACACAAGAACAATGAGAAAAGGCCATCGGAGCTATCCCGCAACAACTCTCGACTCTCTGAATATAAAGTTAGTGAAAGGGAACGTATCCCGCAGTGAAAGCGTAATTTTTATTTTCTTTTACAGATCTTAAAGCCATGTAAACAATACAGCGTTGAATAGGAGAGAATTTGGGATACCTTGAATATCACGATAAATCAAGGTTGAAATCCGCAGTTGCTTGCTACCACATAAGGTGTTTCAGCCCTTGCAGCGCTGCGCGTTGGGCTTGCACGCTAGTTGTTGCCCCTGCACATCCAACAGTCGCGTGATGCGACTACTTTGTTGTTGTAGTGACCGCGTGCTACAGCGTACAACGGCTTTTGCGTGTTACAAATTACAGACTACAATGGATTCCCACGACTCTGGGTTGCGGCACTTACTACCTTGCCGTGACTGCATATTGCGGTGACTCTGAGTTATTGCTGCCTTCGCCGCGCCGCATTGCGCCTACCCTCTACTATGTTTTTTTACAAAATCCTAATCCAAAACACTTTAGGATTAATTTTTTCATTTTTTAGACACTTTGATCTTCTTTTCTTTTTCCCTTCACCCTAAACAATTCTTCTAGGTGTGGGCTTTCATATTTTTTCTCTCAAAAATTTTGCAGAGAATTAAAATCACTAGGATTGGTAGCCCACATATCATATGAATAGGCTAGGTGGTAAGGATAGGAATTAAGGAAATCCTACTTTCACTCCAACTAAATTATTAAAAGTCCTAATTATCTTATAATTTTAATTTAGTAATTTAATTAATTTAAATTAATTCAAATAAATAATCGGGATTGTACTCCAAAGTAAAATGACTAAAATACACTCATCGCTATTTTAATACTATAATTAAAATTCCTCTACATGGGTACCCATAATTAGGTTTGGATTAATTAGTTGTCTACCAAACCCTAATTATTTCAAACTTTTATAATTCATAATTTATTTTTCATTTAATCACCTAAACAATAAGACTTCATTTCAATAAATAATTTATCAAAAAGACTAGATTCGAATTTGTTGTCTATGCGTTGGGCTTGCACGCTGGTTGCTGCCCATGCGCATCCAACAGTCGCGTGCTGTGACTACTTTGTTGCTATCATGGCCACGTGCTGCGATCTATAGAGGCTTACGCGTGCTGCTGATTACAGACTACAACCGATTCCCACGACTCTGGGTTGCGGCACTTACTACCTTGCCGTGACTGCATATTGCGGTGACTCTGAGTTATTGCTGCCTTCGCCGCGCCGCATTGCGCCTACCCTCTGCTATGTTTTTTTACAAAATCCTAATCCAAAACACTTTAGGATTAATTTTTTAATTTTTTAGACCTTTTGATCTTCTTTTCTTTTTCCCTTCACCCTAAACAATTCTTCTAGGTATGGGCTTTCAAATTTTTTCTTGCAAAAATTTTGCAGAGAATTAAAATCATTAGGATTGGTAGCTCACATATCATATGTATAGGTTAGGTGGTAAGGATAGGGATTAAGGGAATCCTACTTTCACTCCAACTAAATTATTAAATGTCCTAATTATCTTAGAACTATAATTTAGTAATTTAATTAATTTAAATTAATTCAACTAAATAATCTGGATTGTACTCCAAAGCAAAATGACTAAAATACCCTCATCATTATTTCAATACCACAATTGAAATTCCTCTACGCGGGTACCTATAATTAGGTTTGGATTAATTAGTTGTCTACCAGACCCTAATTATTTCAAACATTTATAATTCATAATTTATTTTCTATTTAATCACCTAAACAATAAGTCTCCATTTCAATAAATAATTTATCAAAAAGACCAAATCTGAATTTATTGTCTGTGCGTTGGGCTTGCTCGTTGGTTGCTGTCCCTGCGCATCCAACAATCGCGTGCTACGATTACATTGTTGTTGTTGTGGCTGCGTGCTGCAGTCTGCAGCGGCCTCCGCGTGCTACGAATTACTTACTACAACGGATTCCCACGGTTGCGGGTTGCGGCACTTACTACTTTTCCGCGACTGCAGATTGCCGCGACTATGAGTTACTACTACCTTCTTTGCGCCGCTCCTACCCTCTTCTATGTTTTTTTACAAAACCCTAATCCAAAACACTTTAGGATTAATTTTTTAATTTTTTAGACCCTTTGATCTTCTTTCCTTTTTTCCTTCACCCTGAACAATCCTTCTAGGTGTGGGCTTTCATATTTTTTTTCTCAAAAATCTTGTAGAGAATTAAAATCATTAGGATTGGTAGCCCACATATCATATGTATAGGTTAGGTGGTAAGGATAGGGATTAAGGGAATCCTACTTTCACTCCAACTAAATTATTAAAAGTTCTAATTATCTTATAACTTTAATTTAGTAATTTAATTAATTTAAATTAATTCAACTGAATAATCTGGATATTACTCCAAAGTAAAATGACTAAAATACCCTCATCGCTATTTTTATACCACAATTAAAATTTCTTTACTTGAGTACCCATAATTAGATTTGGATTAATTAGTTGTCTACCAAATCCTAATTATTTTAAACTTTTATGATTCATAATTCATTTTCCATTTAATCACTTAACAATAAGTTTTTATTTCAATAAATAATTTATTAAAAAGTCCATATCCGAACTTGACTAAATGAATGTACTAACTCATAAGTGATACCCTCTCTCTTATAGAAGAGAGTGAGATTTCATCTTGAGAATTTAAGTGTTCCCACAGACTAACAACGACAATCCAAGATACCGATGTGTTGACCTCAATTAGGTTCACTCATTAGTAAATTAAAGTAAACAATGTCAAAAACTTGAGTTCCCAATTCTCTCAGAATTAAGAGTTAATTACAAATAGGGAATGTAAGATTTTATCATAAAATGACAGGTTTATATAATATACTTTCTTACGACAATCCAATTCAGTATATTCCATAATATACTAATACTTTAATCTAGAGTCACCTACTTAGTATATTAAAAAAATATATAAATACGTTGGTAGAATTTTAGTAATTTATCAATAATAGAATTTTTACCCAAAAAGAATTTTTGATAAAACGTAACAAAAAATTAGACACATGTCCCACTTTTGGAACATATGTCAACCATGCATGGAATGGGCTATGTGGTAACATGAAGACCACGTGGTGGGAGTGATGGATCACCCCCAACCCACCATCCAAATCTAATTTTTTGGACTTATCTTCTTATAAGAAAAGAGAGAAAGAGAGAGACAGATAGGCACAAACAAAGAGGGAGAAAAAAATAAAGAAAGATTTGGGAGATGAAAGAAATTATATGGTTTGGTCGCCTATGATCATGAGAGATATGATAAAGAATCAATTGTGAGATGAGATCCGACCGAGATAAAATTTATGTATGATGTTCATGGCTGATAAATCAACATATTTAATGGTGTCGATTTGAGATAAGAAAAAGTATAAAAATATGCTTTCTAAATTCAGGAGTAATTTTTTTAAATATTCAATTTTATAATCTTCTTCAGCATATGTGTTATCTATTAAAATTTATTGTATTTATTTGAATCATGATATGTATGATTTTCTTGTATGATGGCTAAAATGCTATGGTATTGATTGGTACATTGACTGAGTAGACCCGCTAATAGCTTGACCAACAATTCAAAAAAAGCCAAAGAGCTAGGTGTGGTGGGTGAGGCCGACCACCAGTAATGTACCAGGAAAGACCGAGTATGAGGTCCTTCATGATTTGACGATTCATTGAGCTCTTTTAGATTTGTCTTAAGTCATTATTGAATTGAGCATATTCTCGTCGTATTGTATACTTCCCTATTTAAAATAATTTTTCAGGCAAACGTGGGAATTCAAGTAGTACGGAGATGGGTTGGGTAAAGGAATTGAAGGTTTAAGATTTTGGATCATTTTGTATAAATTATTTTTGAAAATATTGTAATATTAACATTTGAAGACTGTTAAATATTTGAGAAAAAATAGCACTCTGATTTGTATATAAGAAAATACGACGATTATTGATTAATTAACGGCCGAGAGAATCAAGTCGTTATAGTTGAGATAAACCATCCTATCATATAAAGGTTAACAATATTATCATCTTCGTAGATGAGATGTTCAAACTCATTACTGACTACAAACTCAATTAAAGTTACTAGAATCAACGAATAATATTTTCCGTATGCAAATTTTATTTTTACACATTTATCATATCTCTAGATAATTTAGGGACATATCATCTCATGATATATAATAATATCCATATCATCTTATGATATAATAGAACAACATCCAATGTTGGATAAAAATAAATTCTCATTCTAAATAATAATTAAATATTTGAATATGTGAGCATACAATTCCTTACAAACTCCCACTTATACTCATGTCCAAAGAATGTTACATCTAACAACCATCCACATAAAACTGAAAAGCCTTAGTGAAAAGCTATGACAAGTTATCTATAGATGTAACCTTAGTAACTATGGCGTCTCCACGCCATATTATCTCTCATGTTGGGTGATAGTTGCGTTCTATGTGCTCCCAACCCTTGTGAACTGATACTCGAAAGTTGACTTTCTAGAATTCATGTTTAACATAAAATAAAATCTGTGTAACTGACTGAAATTAAATCTGAACCTCTGTAGACAAACATGTAATCTCTAGTTCTTCTCAAGTATTTGAAAATATGTCTCACTATAGTAAATGTTCTAATTCTGGATTAGATCGATATCTGCTAACCCTGCCAACTGCATAACAGATATTTGGTTTAATGAAAAGCAAAGTTTACATTAGGCTACCTAATGTCGAAGCATAATGAACTGCCTTCATACATTGCTCTTCCTCAAAATATTTAAGACACTATTCCTTAGACAGAAGAACTCCATGTTTGAAAGATCATGACTCTTTTTTATAGTTATGCATTACAAACTTGACAAGAATCTTATTTATATATGTAGCTTCAAATAAACCTAACATTTTAATTTGGCAATCTCGCAAAAGCTTGATCCCTAAAATATAGCTAGTTTCTCCCAAGTCTTTCATATCAAAATGACTCGCCAACTAGATTTTAACAATAGA
>BRYE01000018.1:7947500-7967500 GCA_030159115.1 Actinidia arguta var. hypoleuca
TAAAAATTTTTAATCCTCCATTTGGAGTATCTTCTTAAAGTACTTTGACAATCCAATTATAAACTTCTAAAATATTACAATGGGGGCCGCGCACGGTCGTGAATCTTGAGGAGGTCTGCTAAGCAATCACGCAGGCTCTAAAACATTTTTACTGAAAAATATACCCCATCTACGAAGGACAAAACCATTTTTATTTGTGAAGGAGTTAGATCGTGTAAACCTGTTTGGACAGAACCAATCCATATGATCTGGTATCGTTTTTTATAAGAGTGGTTTTGCTTTAGTTGACAGTAAAAAAATTTAGACCAAGGTCCATAAATATCACATGCATATAAACACCACAGACCAGCTCAATAAATCAAAACATGAACAACAGTAGTTTTAAATGGAAAGCATCCTTGTCATTTATGGATTTTCTTTCTATTAAATTTTTTTATTTTGTACCCTACTATTTTTTCCAAATACCAGAGCTTCACAGCATGCCAGGGAAAATTCAGAGTTCGTATATGTCCATCCACAAGGAACCTCAGAAGCACGAACACAATAAAGTTCTCATGTGTTTTATCAAATTTCCTATAAGAGTCAAGATAAATGATTACCTTCCTACAAAATTCTACGGAATTATGAAGGTTGTCATTCTTGAATTTTACATATGGAATCTTAAAATCCAATAATTTATAAGTTTGTTGGGTTTGTCAAATGTAAAAATGAAAGACCAAAACTCCCATTCTATTTTATGCTCAATCCTTTCTCCTAACGGGATAACACATAAAAGTCAACTTAAAATTGGTTAATCAAACAACCGAACTACGGTGCATTTTATTTTTCCCAATTTCAGCTTTAAAAAAAAAAATACAATCATTTGACTTTAAGTTGTAAACGAAAGGTGTGTTTCGAGTCATAGAGATAGAGATAAAACGGATCGAATATTTATCATTTATCTCTGTCATTTACCATTTTTATTATGCATACCCCAAACATAACCTTAAATTATAGCACCTCGTATGAGGAGAATTCCTTACAAATCAACCATATTATTATAATTCAAAGATGATATGATTGATTTCAGGTTCTTTATATCTCTAACGGAATACAGATCAAGTGGAAAAAAAAAAAAAATGAACTCAAAATGCGAGCTACTGTAACCTAGAGATTTTTTTTTATAATTATTTTTGTCTTTGGTCCGTATATAAACATCTTTTTCGGTGTTATGGTGGATAAGTATATAAATTAACTGTATTTATCGTTATCATGTTGGTTCGTATATACGTTTATGGAAGATTTTGAACGTTTAATGGCAAAGGGGTAATTTAACGAGCTTTTGGGCGTTAGATTTTTGGGTCGGGTTCACTCATATTTGATGGAAAATAGCACAAATATCAATATTCACCGCTTGCTGTGATTAATGATGGATTTCGATAAGATTCGCTCATTAATTAGGGCTTTAAAAGAAGAAATTTATTATTTTTCATAATATTTGACCGGCCAATATCTCTTTCAATTTGATTCCAATTCGGGCGGAGATTTATGAAGAATGATTTCTTTTCTTTATAGCTTTCAGATTTTAGCTTAACACAAATATTTAGAGTTCTCCATTTTTTATAATTTTTTTAATTTTGTGATTCTGGTTTGAATAGTACGTAGTTTTCTTTTTCTTATTATTTCCTAGGAGGCTTGGAATCTCTCTCATCTATATAAACACATATTAGTCTTGTTGTGGTAAAAATTTGGGTGAGCAATCCAACAGTCAATATTGCTCCTTTGCCTCGGCACAGGACTTTGGCAACAAGATGGGCGACTTGCACAGACCACTAAATAAACGATCAAGAGATAATTAAAGGTTGTATGGGCAAGCACAATAGTAAAAGTGTTTGTGGTGCCTGTGTTGAGCGTACCTTTTTACAATGGAGGAGCGGCCTTTATATAGAAGGAGTAATGGGCTGTGTCAGTGGATCACAGCAAGTTCCTCGGAAGGATAAGTATGGGAGGATATTCCAAAAATATCAAAGATAACATAGGAGGTTACCAATTGGAGAACAATCCGCAATTATAGGAGCCGTGATAGAGCTAGAGTCTAATGGAGATAGTTCTCTTGTAGAGGTAGAATTCTCACGGAGGTGGACTCTAATCAAGGGGAGGAATGATGGAGAAAGAGTCTTATGATAATAGACTTTTAATAGAGATAAAATCCTTTTGGAGGACAAGTCCTTATGGAGAAGATCTCTTACCCAGCGATAAAGATGACCTCGTCCCATGGCGATCTGGAAATACCCGTATATGTGTAGGCGAGGTGGAGCTCCGTTGTTGATAACGATTTTGGCGATCAGGAATTTACCAGAGCCATGGCGTCGTGAATTTTAGGGCGACATGTGCCACTTAGAATATTAAGAGGTGGCGTATATTTAGGGCGACATGTGCCACTTAGAATTTTAGTGCGACATGGGCAAAACGACGGCGCATTAACGATGACTTTTGGCGGGAAAGGCGGCTCACTAAAGAAGGTTTTTGGCGGGAAAGGCGGTTATGAGCTCGAGATTCAAAAGGTCGCGTGATATTAGACGTTGGAGCAGATGGATCTCAACCCTTGGAATCTCTTATATATAGGGGGACCCATCCATTCATTTATACTTTTCTGTTTCTGCTATCAAATTGCTACTAGCGTTCCGATTTTCTCCTTGCCCTTATTTGTGGTTGCCTTCTTGCCTTTTAGCACAGTAAGTACCTTGACTTAATTTTTACTTTTATTTTCGTAGTTTACGTCCCATAAGCCAAAAGTAGTTACTCCATCAGACTTGGATTCCTTGCCCTCTTGGATATTCGACCACCTAGGAGAAAGATCGTCATATATTACTGACGAGATAAAACAATCTCTGAAATCACCCATGGAGGAAACCCCAGTCTCTGAGATTGCCCCCTTGGTCGCAATTCGTCCCTCCATGGAAAAAGAAACCAATATTATGACCCCTAAGGAGCTAGATCTACTTAGGGAGACTTACTCTTTTTCTCAAAGTGTACAGATTAGACTTTCCGAGGAGATTAAAACTATAACTTCAGCTCGCCCTGGCGAGGTGGCCTTTTATGAGGCCTCTTTTCATGCGGGCCTCTGTTTTCCTATTCATCCAATTATTAGATTAATTTTAATATTTTACAATATCTGCCCTTCTCAGCTCGTCCCAACACATGGCGAAGTATCGTCTGTGCCATGGCATTGTGGCGAGCATATAAATATTCTATTACCCTCTCCGAGTTTAGGAATCTGTTTAGCTTTAATAATAACCCTAAATCGGATCAAGAATAGTTGTACTTTAAGGCGAGATACAAGAAGATCCTCCTCGGAGGATACCCCAGCAATGTCAAGGGGTGAAAAAGTAAATTCTTTTTTGTCTCTGGAGATGTCTGGGAGCTTCCTAAGAATTCACCTCGGGAAGGCGTTCCAAGGGTCCCGATATCATGGAATGTTCCAGGTCGGTCTTAATTTAATTAGAAATTTTATTTATTTATTTATTTTTAAAGTATTCAAAGAATTAATATTCTATAGTATTTTTCAAATAAACATTGCAATGACTTGTCCAAGTTATACGAGAATGAGAAGGAACTGTTTGACAAGATTTTCAAATCGGTGGAGCAACAAGGGCGATTTTCAATCCCCGTGCTCCTCGAATTGAAATCATTTCATCGGGTTTTCGGCTCTCCTAGGCCTATGGCATCTGGTACTAAGGGCGAAGAGCAACTTGGACATGGAACATCAACATCGTCGGGCGATGAGAGTGAGTCTCGCCCTTCCCGTGGTGAACACATCCAGCAAGACAACCATTCCCGAGATGAATCAGTAGCATACCTAGGAACCCTTAGGAAGGAACTGAAGAGGATTCTACCTCATATTCCTGATCTGACCTTGCTAAGATGGTCAGGGGAAAAAGTTCGAGATCCCATTTTTGACTTTTTATCGACTATCTCGAGATCAAACTCGGACCCCACATCAGAATCTTGGTCGGATTTCGGGCTACCTCCCGAGCTTAAATTGGATGGTATAGATTCTTGTCTATTCTTATTGTTCATAGTTTTATCTCTGATATTCGTGCATTATTTTGCAGCTATGTCGAAGAGAATAAATCTCAAAAAGTTGGCGAGAAAATGGAGAGAGCTAAGGGCGAAAGCTCGGCAAAAAAATCTACTCCCATTAATAGGGTGGTAATTGGCAAAAAAACATTCAATGGATGATCCCTCCAGATTGCCTATTAAGAAGGGCAAACCTGGAGATAGCCACCGCACCCGATCCCCAAAAAAAGGTGACTAGGCCTGATGAATGCCCGAGGGCCATCACTTCTTCTAAGCCCGAGGAGGGAAGCTCGCGCCATCCTTGGGCATTGTCCTTAGTCCTGGGGCTTTCATTCTTGATAGCCCCTCCATAGCCGAGAAGATTCTCCGAGGAGTGATTCCTCTTACGGACCAGGAAAAAATGGGACAGTTGTCCTTCAATCAGACGGCCACCAAATTTTTTCAAGTTCTCAGCCAGGTACTACCTCGATTCTGTACTATTTTTCTCTTGTTAAGATATATTTTTGCTCGGGTTAATCTAAAAAGCTTTATTTGTAGCAGGCGCTTGTGCTCGGATACTCCCTACCAATTTAGAGTAGGAAAACTATAAAAGAGGCATCTTTCCAACAAGGCCAAGCTGCCTTTTTGGAAAATAAAGTTTCTCGCGTCCAGATGTTGACTGGCGATCTAGAGCGGAAGTTAGTCGAGGCCCGAGCTTAAGAGCAACAGGTCAGCGATGAGTTCGCTAAATTAAAAGAGGAAAGAGATACTCTTGCTGACAAGGTGGAGAAGTCTGGGGGTTTGGTAGTGGAATTGAGAGAAACTATAACCCGAGCTAAAATATCTGTTGTGAAAGAGTTCAAATCTTCGTCGGATTTCTTGGGGGCAGTTGAAGATGCTGCCTTAAAGTACTTTGGTAAAGGATTTGATTTTTGCAAGCGGCAGCTTCGTCGCCATCACCCCAAACTTGACATTGATTTGGAAAGCATGGGTCTTGATCATGATCTATTCGCCGAGGAGGATGAGAACGAAGAAGGGAAGAGGGTGAACGAGGAGACTGGCGAGAAGGATAAAGGCAATGCTAATCCCCTTCCCTCCTGATTTTTTTTTATGTAATGGCAACGTGTAACTCATTTTTAATGAACGAGCATTTTAATTCCTCACTTGTGCAATTTATGTTCATACTGGCATCAATTACCTAGCACTTTGCATGAATAAGTTTGATAATTGATATGGCGAAATTATTAGCTAAGTAGGCGACTGGATACCAAATGCATTCGCAATAAACGGACAACTTTGTCTGTGGCGACCTCTTGATAATGGCGACAACAAATTTGGAAATATGGTGATGTATGTCGGATTTAAAAATTGTTAGGTACATATATTGAGCCGAACAATAACTTTGGCGATTATGAATTGTAAGGCGAAGAAGATACTATTTCATAAAGAATGGGTATACCCTGATAATGGCGACCTCCACAAAGGCGATATCCGCAATGGCGATTAAGATACCTCCGTCGTTTTATAACGAGCTGACAATCTTGATATTGGCAACATTCTCAATGGCGATCAAGATGTCAAGATGCCTCCGTCGTTGTACAACGAACTGGCAAGCTTGATATTGGCGACATCCAAATTGGCGATCAAGATGCCTTTGTCATTTTGTAATGAGTTGACGATCTTGATTCTGGTGATATCTATATTGGCGATCAAGATGCCTCTGTCGTTTTATAATGAACTGGCGATCTTGATTTTGGCTACATTCACAATGGTGATCAAGATACCTCTGTCATTTTATAATGATCTGGCGAGCTTGATTTTGGCGAACTGGCAATCAAGATGCCTTCGTCATTTTATAACAAACTGGCGATCTTGATTTTGGTGATATAAAACCTGCAATTGGTGATATATCGGCGAACAGTGATAATTAAAATAAATAGGAGAAATTTTATTACTTGGAATAAATTGACGATTATTACAATTGTATCGCTCATGCGACCTAATTGTTATGGCGACCAGATGCATTATTGATAATAGTTTTTCAAATGTTTGGCGTTCCAAGGATGAGGGAGTGCTTTTCCGTTCATGTCCTCAAGCCAATAAGTCCCTGGTCTAGATATCTTGACGACCTTATAAGGGCCTTCCCGTGTTGGGCCTAGCTTTCCTGTGTTTGGCTCCTTAGTAAATAAGGCAACCTTTCTTAGGACTAGATTGCTAGGTAGCAAGGATCTATATTTGACTATTTTGTTATAATACTTGGCGACCTAGTGTTTGTAAGCTACTTGCCATATTCTTGCTTGCTCCATTTTTTCATCAATGAGATCAAGGTTAAGTCTCAACTCGATTTCATTGTTCTCCTTATTGAAATTTGAGGTCCTGAAGCTCTGCATTCCAATCTCGATAGGTATAACCAATTCTATCCCATAGACCATGGAGTAAGGTGTCTCACCCGTAGGAATCCTGCTCGTTGTATGGTATGCCCAAAGTATGCTTGGTAGGTCTTCTACCCATTCGCTATTGGATTTCTCTAGTCTGGTCTTTAGATTCCTTAGGATGGTCATGTTGGTAACTTCAACTTGGCCATTGGCTTGGGGATAACCTGGCGAGGAGAAATTATGCGAGATAGCAAGGTTCGAGCAAAATTGTCTAAACCCATCATTGCCGAATTGCCTGGGGTTGTCCGAGATGAGAACTTTGGAAATCCTGAATCGACAAACGATATTTTTTCGTACAAAATTCCTTGTATTTTTCTTAGTGATCTTGGCGAGAGGCTCTGCCTCTATCCACTTGGTGAAGTAATCAATGGCGATGATCAAAACTTTTTCTATAACAGAGCTTGAGGCCAAGGTCCAAGTATGTTAATTCTCCATTGGGCAAACGGCCATGGGCTAGTCATCGGCACCATCTTAATATGAGGGAGGTGGCTCATCGGAGCCAACCTTTGGCATTTGTCACACTTTCTTGTGTATGTCGCCGCATCATGCTCCATCTGAGGTCAGAAATAGCCTTGTCAAATTGCTTTTCTTACTAGTGACCTTGCCCCCGAATGATTTCCACAGATGCCTTCATGAATCTCCCTCATCAAGTAATTAGCTTCATCAGGTTGGAGGCATCTCAGAAGAAGACCTGAAAAAGATCATTTATATAAAATTCCATGTAGAATGCAGAACCTTGCAGACCTATATTGGATCCGACAAGCTTAGAGTTTATCAGTTGGTAGTGTGCCATGCTGGAGATAGGCGATGATTTTATCCATCCATGTTGGGTTTGCCTCCACTGGACAGATTGGTTCGGTGATATCAATACTTGGATTGGGCAGGAACTCCAAAGGTATACTTTTATCTGATATGAAATCAAATGTAGAGGCGAGGTTGGCCAGAGCATTAGCCTTTTTATTCTCTTCAATGGAGATTTGGCGAATGGTAAAGTCTTTAATTTTCTTTGACATAATTTTAACTTCGTCCAAATAGGCCGCCATTTGCGTGTCTTTGGTGAGGTAATCTCCTTGGACTTGGTTTACTACTAGTTGCGAATCACTGAAGGCGTCCATGGAATCTATTTCTAATCCCGTGGTGACCCTTAATTCGGCGAGGAGAGCTTCATATTCGGCTTCGTTATTGGTAGCATTAAATCCAATTCGTGTAGCATACTCCATCTATTCTCCTAACGGAGTTTGGAGGACAAGCCCTGCACCACAACCATGCTAATTGGAAGATCCATCTACAAATAACATCCATCTCCCAAGATCCTCGTCCGAGCTCCGTAGTGTTGGAGTTTCTTTCTCTGAGAGAGCCACATCTGGTTTTGGAGTGGCTTCATGAGTGGCTTCAACCACGAAATCAGCTAAGGCTTGGGCCTTTATCGCCATTCTTGGTTTGTAATTGATATGGAATTTACTGAACTCGATAGACCATTTCAGAAGCCTTCCCTAGGTGTCTGGTCGTTGGAGAATTTGCTTTAAAGGTTGATAAGTCAACACGGTAATGGGATGAGCTTGAAAATAATGGCAAAACTTTCTAGCGGCGATCAAAAGGGCATAAGTGAGCTTTTCTATTTTCAAATATCTTTTCTCAGCACCCATCAAGACCTTACTAACATAATACACCAATTTTTGAACTGGGTCCTCTTCTCGGATAAGCACAACACTCACCATAGTTGACGAGGTGAACAGGTACACAAAGAGTTCTTCGCCTGTGGTGGGAACAGTAAATAAGGGTGGCGAGCCGAGATATTCCTTGAGCTGTTGGAATGCTCCTTTCAATTCTTCTGTCCACTAGAAATTTTGATTCTTCCTCAGGACTTTGAAGAATGGTAGGCATCTGTCGGTCAATTTGGAGACAAATCTATTAAGGGCGGCAATTCACCTAGTTAACTATTGAACTTTATGGATATTCTTAGACGAGCTCATTCCGAGAAGAGCTTGAATTTTATCCGGGTTTGCTTCAATCCCTCGTTTGGTCACCAAAAATCCCAAGAACTTTCCAAATGATACACCAAAGATGCACTTGAAAGGATTTAACATCATTCGGTGTTTTCTCAGAATGTCGAATGCTTCTTCAAGTTGGGCGATGTGATCGGCCGCTTTGATGCTTTTGACAAGCATATCATCTATATATACTTTCATGGTCTTCCCAATCAGTTCCTTGAACATCTTGTTTACTAATCTCTGATATGTTATCCCGGTATTCTTTAGTCCAAACGGCATGACCTTTTAGCAGTATAATCCTCATTCCGTAATAAAGGAAGTTTTTTCCACATCGGGGGGGGGGGGGAGAATATTTTGATCTGGTAGTAACCCGAGAAGGCATCCATGAAGCTAAGGAGCTCATGCCTGGACGTGGCACTAACTATCAAGTCAATCTTTGGCAAAGGAAAACTATATTTTGGGCACGCCTTGTTGAGATTAGTGAAATCAATGCATACTCTCCATTTTTCTCCCTTCTTAGGGGCGACGACAACGTTGGCTAGCCATTCTGGGTAATGGGCTTCTTTAATAACATTGGCTTTGATGAGCTTGGCCACTTCTTCTTCAATAACTTTCAGCCGCTCGGGGGCGAATTTTCTCCTTTTTTGGCAAACTAGAGGATATTCGGGGTTGGTGAAAAATTTGTGCATGGTGACTTGAGGATCAATGCTCAGGACATTGCCTTGTGGCCAGGCAAAGACGTCAAAATTTTTCTTTAAGAATTTTACTAAAGCGCAATGTAGTTCGTTAGTAAGTTCAGTTCCAATCATAACGTGGCGATCAGGAATTTTACTAAAGCACAACGTACTTCTTCAAGGGTTTTGGTGTTTTCGGTTTCTCTAGGATCTAGCAAGATAACCTATTCCACCTCGTCCCTCAAAGGTTCCATCTTGCCATTGTCGATCTGTAATTGCTATTGGACATTTGGGACTTGGGAGGTTTCAGCCTTCATACCCGAAATGAAACATTGCCTTGCCACCCTCTGGTCGCCTCTTACCTTACCCACCCCTGTTGAAGTGAGAAATTTCATTTTCAAGTGGTAGGTTGAGGTGATTGCCTTGGTTCCTCCTAAAGTTGGGCGACTTAAAATTGCTTTGTAGGGTGAAGGACAATCTACCACGATAAAGTCTTGCCAAACAGTGGTTGGGTGAGGCTCTGTCCCCAAGGTTACTGGTAACTTAATCCATCCGAGCGAATGTGTCACATTCCCTCTAAAGCCTCCCAAGGGAGTATGGAAGGGGTGCAACTTGTCGAGTCCTATCTTTATTTTTTCAAATACTGAGATGAACAGGATATCTACTGAACTCTCATTATCAACCAAGATCTTTTGAACGTTGAAATTGGCGATGATGGCTAAAACAACCAAGGCGTCATCATGAGGGAGGTGTAGACCCTTTAGATCATCATTGTTGAAGGTGATAGGCAGGTGAATGACAATCATTGGCGAGGAGAGGTTACATATTTTTTTTAGCCCACCCACTAGCGCTCCTGGCATGCCTTTTCCTGGATGAACTTGAATATCCTCCAGATCCAAATCCACTATGAATCACTTGGATATCAGCAGCAGTTGGTCTGTTGTCGCCATATCTCTTTTCTGGCGAGTTTGGTGGTGAGCGATCAACAACATACTTCCTCAGATATCACTTTTTGATAAGGTCGGCTATTTGTTCTTTTAGATGAAAGCAATCTTCTATGTTATGGCCATGGTCTCGATGGAACTCATAATACTTGTTCTTGTTCCTCTTTCGAGGATCAATTTTGATTTTTGTTGGCCATTTGATGAATTCTTCATAATTTCTTTAAGTACTTGGGCGATGGGAGCGTTGAGAGGAGGTAATATCAATTCTGGGCGGCGAGGTCGAGTACGGGGTCGCCTTTCGTTGGTTCGTCTCAAATCTCAATCATGTTTCTTGTTCCTTGTTCCCTGTAATCAGATCGCCTTATTTTAGGTTCTTTTCTCTTATGATCATCTTTCTCTCTTCGCCTTCGCTTGGCCTCAGCTAATTCTTCCGCGGCAATATACTTATTAGATTTACTTTAAAGAACGGATAAAGTTTCTGGGATATTTTTGGATAGGGAATCGAATAATGGACCAGGACGAAGTCCTTACATCATTGTCATGACCACTACCTTGTCACTAGGATCCTCAACTTTCAACACTTCTTGGTTAAACTGCTTCACATAATCTTTCAAGTTCTCTGTTTTCTTCTGGTGAATGGTGAAGAGGTGGAAAGCATTTTTCTGCCTGACTCTGCAGCTCATGAAATTGGCGACGAAGAGCCTACTCAGATCGCCAAAGGAGTCAATGGCTCCAAGAGATAATTTCCGGAACCACGACCTCGTCGACCCTTTTAGTGTGGCAAAAAAAGCCTTGCACATGATGTTGTCAGAGTATCCTTGGAGCGACATCAAATTCTTGTACGAGTCCAGATGATCCATAGGGTCAATTTTTCCTTCGTAGACTTTAAGTTGAGTAGGTAGCTTGAACCTGGATGACACCATAACTCTCATTATTCTTTGCGTGAAAGGTGGCTCAGTCTGTCTGATCAAAGCATCTACAGTTACTAGAGCGCTAGTCCTTGTATTGATGGCATCAAGGCGAGTGTCTAGATCCTTGATATTCTGGGATGTGAAATTATCTCGGCGTCTAGGTACCTAATCAGTCTAATGAGGAGACCTTCCTCTCCTAGATTCCTCGCCCTCTAGCTCTGGAATTTTGCTGGATGATCGTGATTCTAATGAAGAGGAGCTCCTTTCTTGTCGGGGGCGGGAACTCAGAGAATGCCACCGCTTATCCCGTCCTGTACTATGGTGCCTCTGGGATTCATTGTTACCTAAGAGATGAGAGCGGCGAAGAGGTGATGGAGGAGGAGGTGGCGGGTTATTTGCGATGAGGTGTTGTATTAAAAGGGCGTTATTCTCGTTCATGATTCTCATCTATTCGGCCATACCGTGTATCTCACGGTGAAGGCCCTCTAGATCCGGAGTTTGGCTAGTGTTGGCCATAGGACGAGCTCTGTTATCTAAAGAGCTGCTGACACTTGGTCTGGGTAACTAGCGGCTGCACAAGTGCATAAAAGGTTGAGAACTATCGTTCTCACAGATGGCGCGTAATTATTGTGGTAAAAATATGGGCGAGCAATTCAACAGTCGATATTGCTCCTTTGCCTCGGCACGGGACCTCGGCAACAAGATGAGCGACCTGCACAGACCACTGAACAAACGTTACTAGCGGGAGTGAGGCTGCTCAAAATCCCTCTGGCGTGGATATCAGACCAAGACGATCAAGAGATAATTAAAGGTTGTATGGGCGAGCACTATAGTAAAAGTGTTTGTGGTGCTTGTGTTGAGCGTACCTTTTTGTAATGGGGTAGCGGCCTTTATATAGAAGGAGTAATGAGTCATGTCAATGGATCACGGCGAGTTCCTCGGAAGGATAAATATCGGATGATATCCCAAAAATATCGGAGATAACATAGGAGGTTGCCAATTGGAAAATAATCCATAATTATAGGAGCCGTGATGGGGCTGGAGTCTAATGGAGATAGTTTTCTTGTAGAGGTGGAATTTTCACGGAGGTGGACTTTGATCAAGTGGAGAAATGATGAAGAAATAGTCTTATGATAATAGACTTTTAATAGAGATAGAATTATTTTGGAAGACAAGTCCTTATGGAGAAGATCTCTGACCCAGCGATTTAGATGACCTCGTCCTGGCGATTTGGAGAGACCAGTATATATATAGGCGAGGTGGAGCTCCGTTGTCGATAACGATTTTGGCGACCAAAAATTTACCGAAGTTGTGGCATCGTGAATTTTAGGGCGACATGCGCCACTTAAAATACTAAGAAGTGGCGTATATTTTTTCCACATCAAGTCCTAGAGATAAGCAATTGATTTTCATTAATAAAGTTGATTGAGTAGAACGAACATCATTTTTATTCATTATTCGTGAATTGTCCTCGTGACTTTTCATCCCATATAATTTTCCTCACCTGAACTTCAGATTTTTTCAAAATATCTATATTATCAATGAATTTTTTTTCAAAGGCAATACGAATACATAAAAATAAAGAAAACTAAGTACAATCACGCACGACAAAATTTATCTTGTTCACTCAATATAAGACACGTTCATGGCCATTGCAGCTATAGTTGTTTCATTATATGAAGAAAAAATACCGGTTACATATATAACTAGAATTGCATGTTTGTAAAAAAATACCAAAATACCCTTATAAAAAAGTTGATAATGCCAGTAGGTCCACACTCTATAACAAGGATATAGTGGTAAGTGGTAATTATTTATGGAAAATTAGAAACACGTAAACCATTTTAAATACCCAATAACGACTCAACCTGGGCAATACTCCCCACATATTAGTGTTGATGATGCCTAAAACGCCAAATGTTACCAACATACTTTAGCCCACTTGGGTAGTGCTAAAACCCACATTGAATTATTGTAAGATCTCTCTCTCTCTCTCAACTATGATAAAAATTAAACATATATTCCGTTATAAGGTGACTCTGTCTCGACGCTAATCATGATCATTATTCATCAAATTCTAATCCAAATCATGATTTTAAACAACAATTGACAAAGCAACCATTTTCTTACTGACCACCACCGAATATTATGTCATTTTCACATCACTTGCGGTTGGTAGTAGTTCAATTCATTTTACAACTTTCAATTACCATCCTTCAGATCAAATTAATTTGGAGCATCATTTCTTTGACACGCCTATTTTATCCAAACAATATATTTCTTGTTTTGTCTTCATTAGGTAAAGTTACAAAATATTCTTTATATATGCAATTAAGATATTTATGCAGTTGTAAATCAGGAAATATAAATAAATATGTTATGGTAGAAATCTGGGGGCGAGTAGCCAACAGTCAAAATTGCTCGTGACCTCATCACTTGACCCCGGAAGCAACCTGCGCAAGGGAACAAATGTAACCGTCCAAGGCGAGGCCTCTCAAACCCCCTTCGACGTGGAGATCAGACCAAGCCTAATAAGCTAGACAACAAAGTACTATAGCTTTTAAAGTGAGTAAGCAAGGGCCCTCTCTATGATGGGGGGAGCGGCCTTTTTATAGTGGGAGAATGGAGAGACGTGTGAGAAGATTACGGAGAGATCTTCGAATGGCTATAAGTATGGAAGAAGATCCCGTAGATATTAAAGATAAAATAGGAAAGTACCATTTGGAGAATAAACCGTGATTATAGGAGATACAGTGGAGAAGAAGTCTCATGGAGGTAGAGTCTCAACGTCATCTCATCTTTACAATTGATGGCGAGGTGAAGCACCAGTAGGAGAGCCCACTGTTATAGGCGATGTGAGCACTGATGGCAGCCATAGAGCTTGGCAAGTTCGATAAGGGTCACGAAAGATCTTGGCGAGGTAAGCTTCATTAAGGCGAGATGGTTATGGTCGGTTGAATTGGAGAATTTATCCTTCAGCAGTTGTCCCCTGACTCAATATGCCGACGTGAAACACTTGCCAATTTAGAGTCATAAATCAAGGAATGCAGGTTGATGTCGTGGGCACCAAATGACAACATGCCTTCATGGGCGGACGCGTGACAGACATGTGGATCCGAGCATTAATGGTGGAACAACATTTTGGCGAGAATGGCAGTTTAGAACTCGGTATTCAAAACATAACGTGATCCTGACCGTTGAAGCAAATAGATCTTAGCCTTTGGCCCTCTCTATAAATAGGGGGCTCCACCACAAAGCGTATCCTCGTGTTGCCAGTGATAAAGAAGTGTTGCTTCTGCTCTGACGTGAACCTCGTCTTAAACCTTGCCCTCGTCAACTCCTAATCTCGCTTTCGCTTAAGTATTTTCAGTCTTTCCTCAATCTTTAGTCTGTAGTTTATGTTAGGTAGGTCTAATGTATGAGACTTAGATGATTCTTTACCATCTTGGGTTTCTAAACACTTAAGAGAGAAATTACTCATGACGGACGAGGTTAACCAACTCCCTACTTCCCCTCCCGAGGAGTCTCCCCCTAGGGATGAACCTTTTGATCACGAGGGCAATCCCATGGTAGACCCCCGTACTCCCCTCGGGAAGGAATTCAATGTCATAACTCAAGGCGATCTAGATTGCCTAAGAGAGTTATATTCTTTTCCTTTCGAGATATAGTCTAAGATCCCCGAGGACGATGAGACTATATTGTCTACTCGCCTGGGTAAGGTGGCTTTTTATGAAGCTACCTTCCAAGCTGGCCTACCACTTCCAATTCACCCCACCATTAGGAAAATTTTGAACTTTTACATCATCTTCCCTTTGGTGGTGTGGCGATATTACAAGCGCACCTTTTCCCTCAATGAATTTAGGTCCCTCTTTAGCCTTTCCAAAAATTCGAAGCCAGAATAAGGGTGGCTCTACTAGGAATTTTCCCTAGGTATATCTCGGGAAGAAGGAGTTTTGCATGTTCTGAAATTATGTGGCACTCCAGGTCAAACTTGATCCCATATTCTTTGTTCTCGATATTCAAGTGTAGTACCTCACCTGTGATTAACAAATGCTCTCTGTTTTCTAGGAAAAAGCTATAACAAACTGCCAATCTTGACCGACATCGAAGATCAAAGGTCCAAAAGGTTTTCAAGAAGCTAGGGCCGAGAGAATATTTCTTGATCTCAGTAGTTCTGAGCTCCAAGACATTTAAGAGGTGTTTCACTCTTGATAACCTGGGAATGGCATCCAGTGATGGGGACAATACCAAGAACAAGTTTGTAGATGGCACAGCTGCTGTTGCAGGCGTCGAAGGTGAGTCTCATCATTCCTGAGATGGCTTAGTAGAATACATAAGAACTATCAGGAAAGAAATCAGGAGAGTTTTACCTCGCCTTCCTGATCTAACTTTATTAAGGCTTTTTGGGGGAAAAATCTGACCACCCATTCCTAGTTTGGAATTAAATAGCTTTAACTCAAGTTTGAGCTCTAGCTCGGAGGTCTAGTCAGATCCAAGGCTATCTCCTGAGCTTAGATCGGATGGTACTATCTCCTTTCTCTTTCCAGTATTTCATCTTTTCTCTTGCTTGGTGTTGGTTTTCTTTTTTGTAGCAATGTCCAAGAAGATTAGCCCAAAAAAGCTTGCCCAACTATCGAAGAAATCCAAGGTTACCACCCTGCCAACCAAGGGTGTGGTGATCCGGGAGAAGCGACCCTGGGATGAGGCCTCTGACACCTCGCCTAACAAGAAAGGCAATCTTGCTGGTGATGCAAAGGAAAAGGAGACCATGCCGTCGCCCGAGACTAAGAAGGCGAAATCAAATAAATTGGCGACTAAAGAGGTTGTACAGTTGGTGACTCCCGGGGAAGGCATCTCGACCAAGCTCGACGGCGTCCTAGGGCTTAAAGCATTTATGTTGGGGAGTCCCTCCATGGAAAAAAAATTTCTAGCATGGGTGATTCTACCCGCCGATAAGGAGAAGGTAGACAAACTCTTCTTGGATCAGGTGGTTACCAAGTTTTTCCACATCGTCGGTCATCTATTCAATTTCATCCTCAACTTTTGTTGTCGTACTTTTGTTGATTCAAGGTACACACAGAAACTTGTTTATAGCAAGCAATCATGCTCAGAATCAGACCATAGAGTTGGAAGGGCTTTTGGTTGAGCTTAGAAAGCGAGGACAAAAGGCTATTGAGAAGCTTAAAGAGAAAATAGAGGCCGTGGTGAGGTTGGAGGCGAAGGTGGTTAAGCTGAAGAAGCAACAAGCTCTCGCCAAGAAGTCAGCTATCGAGGCATTCAAGTCCTCAAATGACTTCCAAGAAGCTATTGAAATGTCAGCTTCCACATATTTTGGTGAGGGCTTCAATTTTTACAAAAATCAAATTTCTCACCATTATCCCGACCTTGGCATAGACCTCCAAGGCATGGGCATTGATGTTGATTTGATTGAAGAAGAGGAAGATAAGGTTGATGAGAAGGAAAAAGGGGAGAAAGAGAAGCAGCAGAATGGGGAGAAGGGCGACGTCAGCCCCCTCTCTCCCTAAATACTTGTAATTTTTCTTCCTTATTTGTAATGGCGAGCTGTAATACTTCTCTTTTTTTATAAATTAAAATCTCCACTTTTCGCATATTTTCTTCTTACACTTCGTTATATGCTTGTATTGGCAATATCATATCTGATGAGATTGGTGAGATAAACTTGGCGAACACAATCCTCTAGCGATCATAATAAATACACTTTACCTTAATCAGGAAAATGCTAACTTAACCCATGGCGATCAAAACATAAAATTTGGCGATATGAAATTGGCGAACATTAATCAATTTCTTGGCGAGGTTAATGCCTTGACAGGAGACATCAAATTCACAATGATGTCTTCCCATCCAATGGAGAAACTAGAAAATTCAACTGTTAGACGAAGTTTTAACTTGGAGAGATTGACTAATAGGTGATCTAAGCAGGCTCAAGTGACCCTAACTAGTGCAAACATGAAACCTCATCATGGCGATAAGTAATTAAGCAATTCATTATCTGGCGATCAAGATGCCTTATCATTTTCTAATTTCTCAATGAATGGACAATCTTGATAATGGAAAAAACAAAACTAGCAATCAAGGTACGTTATCATTTTCAATGAATGGGCAATCTTGATATTAGTGAAAACAAAATTGGCGATCAAGGTGCCTTATTATTTTTAATGAATGGGTAATCTCGATATTGGCGATTTGAAACTTATGAAATTGGCTACATAATTCATGGCGATATTTGCAATAATAAAATTTTATTGGAGAAATTTTTCATTATTATTGAAACATTCCTTATCAAATGGAGATTGGAAAACCTAATAGAGGCTTTGGCGAAAATAATACTAAGGCGATATCTCATCGTCTAGGCGACCATAACCACATGGAGATTGGTGATCATAGGATTTTGGCGATACCACACTTTAAAGGCAACCTTTATCTTATGGCAACCAACAGGATTACTGATAATACTTCTTCAAGTGTTCAGCATTCCAGGAATAAGGTAATGCCTTCCCATTCATGTCTTTCAAACAATAAGTCCTTGGCCTGGACATTTTGACAACCTTGTAGGGGCCTTCCTAGATAAGACCGAGCTTTCCAGTGTTGGGCTCTTTTGTAGCCAGAGTTACCTTCCTCAAGACTAAGTCACCAAGCAGGAAAGATCTATGTCTCACTCTCTAGTTGTAATACTTGGTGACCTGGTGTTTGTAGGCTACTTGGCATATCGCATCTCGCTCCCTCCTTTTGTGAAGGAGATCAAGGTTAAGCTTTAGCACGTTTTCATTGTTCTCCTTGTCAAAATTTGAGGTCTTGAAGCTCGGCATTCCTATCTTCACCGGTATAACTAATTTTGTCCCACAGACCATCGAGTATGGCATCTCGCTCGTAGGGATTCTGATCATCGTATGGTAAGCCCACAGTATGCTCAACAGATCTTCAGCCATTCACTTTTAGATTTTTCTAACCTTGCCTTTAGATTCCTTAGGATTATTCAATTGGTGATTTCCACTTGACCATTCGCTTGAAGATGACCAGGCAAAGAGAAATGGTGGGAGATGGTGAGGTTCGAGTAGAATAACTTTAAGCCATCGTTGTCGAATTATCTTGCGTTATCCGAGATAATAACCTTAGGAATTCTAAACTGACAAACAATGCTCTTCCATATGAATTTTTGGTGTTCCTCTATGTAATTTTGGCGAGAGGCTCAGCCTCTATCCACTTTGTGAAGTAATTTATGGCAATGATTAGAAATTTCCTCTACAACGAAGCTTGTGGAAGAGGCCTAAGTATATCAATCCCGCATTGGGCGAATGGCCATGGGCTAGTCATTGGCACCATCTCAGTGTGAGGGAGATGACTTACTGGAGCAAACCTCGGGCACTTATCACATTTTCTTGTGTATGTTTCCACATCTTGTTCTATTTGAGGCTAAAAATAACCTTGACAAACTGAGCATGTAATCTGCCTTCATGAATTTTTCTGAGCATGTAATCTGCTTCCTCAAGTCAGAGACATCTTAGAAGTGGCCCCGAGAAAAACCTTCTGTATAAAATTCCATGAAGAAGGCAAAATTTGGCAGATCAATATTGGATCCAGCAAGCTTGGAGCTTGTCTAGTGGCAAAATTCCGTCCTGCAGGTATGCAATGATATCGTCCATCCACGTTGGACTTGCTTCTATTTGATAGACATTTTTGGAAATCTTAATACTTGGGCTTGGCAAGCATTCCAAAAGTATACTTTTGTCCAATATGAAATCAAAGGTTGAGGCAATGTTATCCAGAGCATTAGCCTTCTTATTCTCCTCTCTAGGGATTTGACGAATCTTGAAATCTTTGATCTTCATTGATATAGTTTTCACCTCGTCTAGGTAAGCCACCATCCAGAGATACTTGGCGAGGTAATCCCCTTGTACTTGATTCATAATCAACTGAGAGTCACTGAAGGCGTCCAATGATTCTACTCCCAATTCTATTACAACTCTTCGCTCGGCAAGGAGAGCTTCATATTCGACTTCGTTGGTGGTGGCTTTGAACCCAATGCAAATGGCGTATTCCATTTGCTCGCTTGACGGAGTTGGGAGAACAAGTCCTGCTCCACATCCATGTTGGTTGGACGATCCATCTACGTATAACTTCCATATGGCGAGGTCCTCATCTGAGTTCTATTCTCCAAGAATCTTCACTTCGGGAGGAATCACTTTTGATTTTGGAGCATGGTCGTATGTAAATTCAACAATGAAATCGGCCAATACTTGGGCTTTGATCGCCATCCTTGGTCGGTAATTAATATGAAATTCAATGAGCTCAATAGACCATTTGAGAAGTCTTCCTAAGGTGTCAGGTCATTGGAAAATTTGCTTTAAGGGCTGATTTGTCAGCACAACAATGGAATGAGCTTAGAAATAATGGCGAAGCTTCCTAACGGTGATCATAAGGGCATAGGCAAGTTTTTCAATTTTCAAGTACCTAATCTTGGCTCTCATGAGAACTTTGCTGACATAGTACACTAGTTCTAAACTTTATCCTCTTCTCAGATAAGTTCTGCACTTACTGCTATTGGCAAGACAGACAATTATACGATGAGTTCCTCACTTGTGGTAGGAACTGTGAGCAAAGGCGGTGACCCAATATACTCCTTAAGCTGTTGGAATGCCACCTTAGACTTGTCTATCCATTCAAAGGTCTTATTCTTTCTTAAAATCTTGAAGAATGGTAAGCACTTGTCTACTAATTCAGAGACGAATCTATTAAGAGGAGTTACTCGCCTAGTTAACTGTTCACCTCATGTATGTTTCTGGGCGAGTTCATAGCAAGTAAAGCTTGAATCTTGTTCGAGTTTGCCTCAATTCCATGTTTAGTCACAACGAAGCCAAGCAATTTACCTGAGGATACACCAAAAATGCACTTAGAGAGGTTTAACATCATTTGATGTTCCCTTAGGATGCCAAATGTTTCCTCTAAGTGAGCAATGTGATCAACAGCTTTGAAGCTTTTAACCAGC
>BRYE01000018.1:7977500-7985000 GCA_030159115.1 Actinidia arguta var. hypoleuca
TCTATATATACTTTCTTATGATTTTATGAATAGAGCACGTTATATTTTGATAAGTGTTTCACATTTTTCAAGATCGTGAGGAGAAATAAGGCCTTTCAGTGGACAAATGAATTACAATTGGAGTTCCAGCAGCTAAAAAAATATCTTGTATTATCACCTCCTCCTAACAATTCCCAACATGGGCGAGGAGTTTACTCTGTACTTATTCGTGTCCCCAATAGCTGTGAGTGTTGTATTGTTCAAAGAGGAGGACAAAGTCCAAAGACTAGTGTACTACGTCAGCAAAGTCCTCCTCAGAGTAGAAAGTAGATATTTGAGGATTAAGAAGCTCACCTATACACTCATAATTGCGGCAAGGAAGCTCCGTCATTACTTCCAAGCACACCCCATCATCATGGAAGCTAGTCATGGATGGATCATCCAATAACCACAGCTATGGTGCTAACCTTATTCTTCAAACTCCCTCATGTGAGCAGATTGAATGTGCCATATGCATTGGATTCAAAGCCACCAATAATGAAATAGAGTATGAGGCCCTCCTCACCGAATTAAGAGTTATAACAGAGCTAAGGGTAGAATCCTTGGACATTTTTTGCAACTCCCAACTCATTGTAAATCAAGTCCAATGAGATTACCTCGCCAAGGAGATAGTGACTTATTGGATCACCGCCCCATCTCTCATCTCCCTAGCTCAGTCAACTAGGGAGGAACCCATCACCATCGCATACAAAGATAATATCCTTAATAGCAAAATGATGAAGGAATTGAAGCCATGCAAAAAAAGAAAAGAAAAATTTACCAACCTTACTAAGCACGTGGTAGAATTGACTGACCACTTCGTCCAACTCCATCTTCTTCGACATATTTTTTTCAGCGGGCAAGCTTCTCCATTGTAGCCAAGCTCTTGACCACAGAATCCTTGTGCCCTAGAACTGCTCCCAGATTAACCAAGATTCCTTCCTCACCACCGACCAAATAAAGTTTCATCTAGATAGGGGAGCCTGCGGGTTTGTATAGGGCGTAGTCGCGGGTTTCTTCTTTTTGACCTCAGGCACAACTAGGGGCCCTTTCTTCTTGACATCGAGCAATGTCAAAGGCTTCTTTTATAGAAGAGAGATGTCTGAGGGGTCTTAAACGACCTCACCCTAACCGGTAACATTTGTCTCTCTACGCAGGTGATTGAGATTGCTATCTTGAGCAATTTTGACTATTAGTTGCTTACCCCAGATTTCCACCTCAATAGTAGGTATCATTCAAAGTTCACCCCACCATTTTCTACTATGCAGGAAAAGAGAAAACAAATGCCTATCTTGAATTTTAGCCCCAAGAAAAAATAATAAAAACATAATAAAATTAATTAGACCTTTGAAATCTCTTTCATAAAGATTTGGGAGTACTTGAGATAAAATTACGTAGTTGTAAAAAATATGTACATCCTGGCCTTTAACTAAATGATCATATACATACCAGATGAATTGATAAAAAGGGCAAAAAAAGGTTTTCCCTTTATTTTGCCCTTATTTAGGGTTAATTAAGTCCAAAATAGTGTCAATTCCTTTAAATCCATTCACCCAAAAATGACTCCACTTTTTGAGGTTTTAGTAGCCCATATGATTGTTAGAGATTTATACTAAAAGACATGATTTGTATAATAATTTTAGTATTTGTTAATATATTAGTTATTATATTTTAATGAGAATCTGTATTAGCAATATTTGCATTGCATTATTTATTTAATGATTGTACATGTGTGTCTCTTATTCTATAGAGTAGATGATTTGGTGTGTAGAGTACGGTTTACACACGGAAAATCAGATCATCGGTTTTTATGAAATATAAGCTTATTGTTCACAGTCTTAGATGGAACTGGACAAACTATTAGTAGGATTATAATGCAAGGTTTTAATAGGTCAGTCTTAAATATGGGAAGGGTATAGTTTCAACTCCTTGCACTAATATACTTTATGTGTATTGAATAGGACCATGTTGAAGTAATTATTTTATATACTGACTATATAAAATAATTAATACCTCATGTGTTATTATGAGTGATTATACTTTTAATCCTGATATAATAAATAGACACGTACATTTAATATTTATTATTTTGATTCCCAAAAGAGTGAGATTATTTATGGGTCAATTAACTCAATGAGTTGGATAGTAACATTACATGTATGGTAAATATTAATTATTGATGGAATTCACGTCCCAGTATAGGAATTGATTATACCCCCTTGAGGAAGTTTATAAGTTTTGATTATGTCAAACCCTGCAGATGGATTATGAATTCGACATATCAAATAAGTTAAATGAAAGGTCTCATATAATTAAATAAATTTATTAAATTTAATTATCAATAATTTAATTTAATTTAATAGACAGGTATCTGTCATCATAACGTGGGAAGATAAATAAGTATTTAATAAAAAGGAGCTCGAAGTAAAATTCAAGTATGACAAAGAGTGCAATAATAATTATTTAGTGGACTTAATTATAATTTACATAAATAAAAAATAATCCTGGTCGGATTGGGAGTCCTTATTTATGTAAGAAGCCTGATCATACTTATCATTTGGTCCTTGCTGTAGCCTTCATATATATACACTTTATTAGTAGTTAAGATTACTAGATATTCTTTGATTCACGTTTTAGAATAAGACCCCTAGCAGCCGCGAGCCCACTCTCTCTAGAGTAAGAAGTGTGTGAGAAATACAGTAGAAGACTTGAAGTTGTGATCGAAAGTTAACCCAATATTAACAATTACCAGAGTTTATACTCATTATGGGACAATAGGTCAATAGGTCTAGAATTTATGGGATAATAGGTCTAGAATTTAGTGATGGTATACACTTAGCTATAAATAATAGTATCTTCACCATCTGAGTCAATACTATTATTTATAGGACCGAAACTAAGTCAACTAATTAATTTTACTTGGCATTGTTGCTTTCCTAGATAGTAAAGTTAATAGGTTTTCACCTGTCTAAATAAATGTTGAATAGTAGAGGATCTCCCATCAAGGCATACTATTTGTGGTATACTAGGCTGCTAATGAATTCTTTTAAAATATTGATAGAGAGAACCATATTTTAATAATTAAATTCTAAGTTTTTAATTACTTATCATATTTGTTATTATGTCTGATTATTAGGATTGAAATGGCCTTCAATCCACTAGCTATAATTCTCAAAGAAAATAAACTAATTGGACCAAATTATATTGACTAAAAAATAAATTTGAATATTGTGTTGACTGCGGAAGAATACAAACTTGTGCTCACAGAGGTCAGTCTGTAGCAACCTGGTGAGGGAACAACCGAAAGCGGAAAAAGGCTGATGAGATGATGCGATATTACATTTTGGCATCTATGTCAAATGTTTTGCAGCATCAACATTAGGCTATGCTCACTGCCTATGACATGATGCTGAGTCTCAAAGAAATATTTGAGGATCAGAATCGTGTTACTAGGCTTGTTGCCATGAAAGACCTAATGAACACAACTATGGTTGAAGGGTCCCTAGAGAGGGATCATGTTTTGAAGATGATAAGTCTTCTGAATGAACTAGAGATCCTTGGATCTGATATCAATGGGGAAACTCAAGTTGATATCATTCTCCAATCACTACCTAATTCCTTTAAGCAGTTATACCTGAACTACAATATGAATAAGTTCTCTTATTCATTGGCAGAGCTTCTAACAGCTGAGGGGCTTATCAAGAAGCCAATTATTGCCCTTGTTACTGTGCGTTCCATGTAAAAACGCTCTCCTAGGTGGTTAGATATCCAGGAGGAGAGTGGGGTTTCTAAGTCTTCTATAGTAACCTCACCAAACATAAATAAAAAACTTCAAAAAGTAAATTGAGGTTGTGAATACTTACTAGGAGGCTAAATTAAGTGCAGAGTACAAAGAGGTGATATGATCGGAGGTTATGCCATAGCAAATCTAGTGAATGTCAAACTCAAGAAGAAGAAGGTGACACAGTGCAAAGGAGCCACTTATTTATAGGAAGGGCAAAAGGTCAGAATTTAATCACTTCAATGGACAAGATTGAAAGACTCATCACCTACCGAGGATGTTTCAATCCAATGCAGGTAAAGGGACGCACCTCCCATCAATGAATTGACACATGTCACCCATGCAGAGCAAGTCATCATTGCATGCTTACCTCACATATCATCACTCCCTATACTCTTACTCGATAATGCCAAGTAATTCTCCTTGGCATCCCGAGTAGGGGGCAACTAATGAGGGGTAGATTCCACACTTAACCATGCCATCGCGTTGTTCATAAGATAGCCATATTGCCACTCAAGAGAGGTCACGTCGCCAACGTCTATCATGATTGCCACTCAACATGCCAAGCTGTCTTACATCGCTCGTATTCTCCTCTTAGCCTCTTAAGTTGCCAAGCGCATGCTGAGCGGTAATTCATGTCACCAAGATCTTCATACAGATGTGAATAAGATTGACTCCACCTCCACCACAACCACCTATGGATGCGGAACCAACACCACATGACAGTCTCCGCCCATTACGCCGCTATATTCGGCCACGGCTTCCTTATTTGGTTATCCAATGATTACGTCGCGATCTTTTTACACGACTGTGAAATCTCCATCTATAAAAGGCCGCTAACCATTCTTTAGAAGGAGATAAATACAATCTCACTCCTTGAGCTATTGCCATACAATTTATCTATCGTGCTTTGTTTAGTGGATTCATCTCAATCTCATCGCTATGATGGAGGGATTTTGAGTGGCCTCAACTTGGCTGGTAACTTTTGTCTCTCTACACTGGTTACCGAGGTCACCTTCAGGCAATTTTGACTATTGGTTGCTCATCCCAGATTTCTACCACAACATCTCCTAAGATAAAGAAATAAAGACAAATAGGGCTACAATTGGCATTTCACATAATTTAATGATGATAGCAGCATCTTTTGTTAATCAATTAGACGACTAAGGGAAGGAGCTTCATGAATTGTGACTTTAAACTTAAATGGAGACTAGTGTAATTTATGAAACATGAGGGGGAAATTATGTTAGTCACATACCTCATAGGTGATTAGGGTAATTTCCCCTTTAAATTTTATCACTTAAGATTAGTTGCGAGTGTGCACTCGAGAAGTCATTTCAAAAGCCTCACAGGCCCGCTTCTTTTAAATGGGCTTTGAGAGGCTTGGACTCTCAATAGAAGCCCATTTGTTGATTCTCACCAAACCCTACAAAAATATATGGAAGTGCTTCCAATATTACGAAGTCCTTTCAAAAATCTTGCCAAACACCCTATAAGTGTTCTGAGAAAAAGATACAAGTTTTAACATTTTTATAAGAGTGTACTAAGTAAAAGGGTTAACAATACAAGTTTTTCAAGTTATGTCTATCCTTACAAGCTCTTGAATTAATTGCGCAAGATGATAACTTTTCGAACTTTATCTAATTAAATAGATTTGAAGTTGTAAAATGGAAGTGTAAAAGTTACAAAACTCTTAGTGTGTTGTTATTTATTTTTTTCTTATTTTTAAATTTATTTTTTGCACTACTCTACATTTAAATTGTTACTAAAACTTACAAGTGTACACTTGTGAGACCCTGACCCGCAAAAATAATATTTAATTTTAAATGTAACTAATATTTTTTTTCATTGGTTAAATTATATCGTTATATTACTTCACAATTAAGTGTAAAACATAATACAACAATGTGACACATTGTAAACACGCGGTAGACACAGAGGTGCATGCATGCCCGTCCATGGTGGACACATGGTTTGCATGCAAGCATGAGAAGTGTGCATGTGATGGTTGTGGAAGTGTGTGCGTGTATGTGAAGGCTATGTGCATGAAAGTATAAGGAAATGTAGTGTGTGTGTGTGTGTGTGTGTGTGCGCGCGCGTGTGCAATGGTTGTTCATGTGTGTATGTGCTAGTTGTTGATACAAATTTAGTAGTATAAAATGGGACTGATGCAGAGTTGACAGTGGAAGATAAAACTGAGGAAAAAATAGGTTATTAGGCAACCAAGCAAAACTAGAAAGAATCCAGCATGGACGAAGGATTATATCTTGTATTAGCTGAGAAAAGTAATGAGAGAAAGAGGCAGCAAATCAGCTAGTTGGTATAAAACAGTTACAAGATACAAGCTGCAACAAGTTGCAGCTGGAGATTAGAAGTGTTGCCAAGAGTAGTTACTAAAGTAGTGGCAGATTCTTGAAGGACATAAGCCCTAGTCTTGGCTATGCCTGATTTTTTTAGACCTTTTGTACTAGAGACAGATGCTTCTAATCACACTATTGGAGTTATGTTAATGTAGGATAACCATCTAATTGTTTTTTTCAATAAAAAGATATCTGGCAGAATGAGTGCAGCCTCTACGTATGTGAGAGAATTGTTTGCAACTACTGAATTTGTTATTAAATGGAGACATTACTTGTTGGGTAGGGAGTTTACCATCAGAACAAACCATAGAAGCCTTAAACATCTTATGGAGCAGATTATATAGACACTTGAACGTGTACCTCAGTAAGCTATTGGGTTTTAATTATGTCATTGTCTATAAGCCTGGAAAGGAAAACAGTGTGGCTGATGCTTTATCTAGAATCAAAGAACAAGATTTTGAGGAAACAATGGAACAACAATTGATGGTTTCTGATGGAATGTTTTGTGCTCTCAGTTCTGTTACTTCCCAACTATTGAATTCTTTGAAAATTGAGGTGTTAACAAACCCTGAATTGCTAAGGATAGCTCATGAATGTTCAAATGATGCTAATTCACAACATACTTTAAGGAGGGATTGTTATACTTCAAGAACAAATTGAGGTTGGCTTCTGATTCTCCTTTAAAATCTGGCATTATCAATAAATTTCATAGTACTCCTATGGGTGGGCATACTGGCATATTGAAAAATATTTTGAGGATTTCTATAAACTTTTATTGGCCTGGCATGAGAGAAGACATACAAAAATTTGTCACAGACTTTTATGTTTGTCAGAAGATAAAATCTTCTACATCGAAGGCTACTGGTTTGCTTCAACATCTACCTATTCCAGAGCATGTATGGGAGGATTTGTCTATGGACTTTAGATCAGGACTCTCTATGTCTAAAGGGTACACTATTATACTGGTAGTCGTTGACAAATTGACTAAGGTTGCACATTTTAGGGGTCTATCCACTTCTTTTACTACTTTATGAGTGGCCAATCTATTTAGTAATATGGTTATTAAACACCATGGATTTCTTGTTTTTATTATTTCAAATAGGGACTCTAATTTTCTTAGCAAATTTTAGAAAGTCTTATTTTAGTTGAGTGGAACAACTTTGAAATTCAATTCTACAAACTGATGGACAAACATAAGTAACAGATGTTTGGAGCAATATTTTGAGAGCCTTTACTCATCAGGATCCTCAAACCTAGGCAAAGTTTTTAATTTGGGTTGAATTATGGTATAACACATCTTTTCATTCTACCACTGGAATGACACCATTTCAAGCGTTGTAT
>BRYE01000018.1:8010000-8012500 GCA_030159115.1 Actinidia arguta var. hypoleuca
AAATATCCTCCTGGTCCTATTTTCTTAAAAGCCTTCGTCGTCCTCTCGTCCTCGGTGTTGGTCAGAATGGACAATTTGTTACAGCACTTGCCTAAAGAAAAAAGAATTCTTGTTACCTTGAGAATAACGATATGAAAATAGGGCTGACCTGGGATACCCCATGATCTCGAAACCCGTGGGACTCCTTCACCTCAGGCCATGATCAAAAAAAACTCCTAATCGTCCCCTGATACGAAGAAAAATCTCTTCTTCCACCCTTTGACATTACTAAGGGACCCCTTTATTAAATTTTTGCCCGACCTCACCTTAAAGTAGAGCCACCCCGAGTCCGACTTCAGACTCTTGAACAAAGTGTAAAGGCATCTAAATTCATTAAGGGATAAATGGCACTTATAGTATCGCCATATTACCAATACACAAATTACACATCGCCATGCGTTGGGAGAAAGTTGAGCGGGGCAGATATGATAGAAATTCAATATCCTTCTTATGGTAGGATGAATAGGAAATTTGAGGCTGGCGTAAAAGGAAGCCTCATAAAATGCAACCTCACCTAGGCGAGTTGATAAGATCGTCTCACCTTCATCTGGAATCCTATTCTGGATCCCATCTAGGAAGGAACATGTACTCCTAAGGAGATCTAGGTCGCCCTGTGTCATAATGTTAATCTTCTTTTCAAGCGGAGAGGTAGTGCTCATCTCGCCCTCTATTATGTGCTCAGGAGAATCGTCTCATAAAGGGGATCCCTTGAGAGGCGAGGAAGGAAGCTGGTGTACCTCGTCAGACATAAATGACTTCTCACCTAAATGCTCGGATACCCAAGAAGGTAGAGATTCCTATAGATTTTCTAAGCCTATATTTTGTAAGTCCCCTACGTCTGCACTATTGGACATGCACTAGAGATTAAAGAAAAAAAAGGGTAGGGACAATAGTTAATACTTATTGGAGGACTGAAGGAAGAAGAAGGCGAGCTAATAAAGGTGAGTTGAACGTCAGAGCAGGAGAAGTAGTTTGACGGCACAAACAAAAAAGTACAAATGAAAAAAGGAGTCCCTATTTATAAGAAGTACCAAAGGCCCTATCTTTCTGCGTCAACGGTTCAGATCGCACGACGTTTCGGGTTCCGAGGATAAAAACCGCCACTCCCGCCAAAAGCCTCTGCCATTCCTGCCAAGACGTACTAAAACGCTTTTGCTGCACTTTGCCACATGTTAGTTAATGGTGGCGTGTAATCATTATTCATCCTCTTCATCAAAAGGCATTCACTTCCTTTGCTACTCATAGATCCCAAGTATTTCACCTCAAAATCTCGAGTAGGGAGGCTACTGATGTGGGTAAAATAACCACTCATTTATAATAAGTCAAGCACGTCACCATGACCCCGAGACATTTATGGTCACCCCTCATTCTGATCGCCAATCGACTACTTCTCCTAAAAGAAGGAACGCGTTCATCTCCAGCTCACCATGGGGCGAGGATATTAACATCGCCAATCCAGAGACCATCTCCATTGGGATCTATCTCCATAAACTCCGCCTACTCGAGTCCTCCTTGTTCACTCCGCCGCCTAGCCAAATTTCGCTTCCATAAGGATTTCACTTCTACAAAGAAACTTTCCCTCACAGCTCCTACAATAACGGACTACTCTCTAATTGGCAACTTCTTATTTTATCTCCTATATTTTTGGGATATCCTCCCATACTTATCCTTCTGAGGATTTTGTCGTGATCCACTGACACGGCTCATCATTCTTTATCTATATAAAGGCTGCTCCCCCATCATTACGAGGTATGATTGATTTATTGCACATTGATAGCTCTGCTTGTTCATTGCTTAGATTTTTATTCGCCTTGGTCTGATTCGCACGCCGAAAGGGTTTTGAGTGGCCTCACCCCCGCTGGTAACGTTTGTTCATTGCTGCACAGGTCGCCTGAGTTGTACCGAGGTTTAGTGCCGAGGTATAAAAGCAATATTGAATGTTGGATTGCTCGCCCCAGATTTTTATCACAACAATGCCCATCACCAATTGAATGATCAACATTGCCACTAAAATTTTTAGAAGCATAGTAAAATATATTTTCAAGCATATCTTATTCAGTAGTTTTTTCTTCACATAATTTTATTTTTCAAAAATAATTTTAAATAAAACAAAATTGTACTCAGTAACTAATTTAAAGTTTTGCAACCTCAGGTATAACCACTCATAACGAGCTCTTGGTAGGATTACAAACTTTTGGTACTCATATCTTTCCTTTAAATTATTTCAAAAAGTAAGTGGATCTTTAACCGTGAGGTATTCATTTTTTAATTCTTCTTGGAGATGGTGGCGAATAAAAATTATTGCAGTAGCACGTGTTGGAATAATTATTCAAAAAATACAGAATTCCAAAAATTAATTTTCATTAATCCTAATAATATACAATAAATTAAATTTATAGAAAACAAATGCAGAAACTAAATTGAAAGAGATACAAACAGTTTTAGGCCGAGTCCTACAATC
>BRYE01000018.1:8082500-8085000 GCA_030159115.1 Actinidia arguta var. hypoleuca
AAAATTCTTCTCCTTTTTTTTAACCACTCATTTGCCTTTACCGGGTTCATTCCACTATTATATGTTAGAGGCTTTAGTTTCAAAAATTGCTTCACAAGGTCAATAGTTGCTGTTGGCATTTCCTGGTTCACAAGCTCTTCTTGATCTTCCTCTACTAGAGTGCTGATTCGCTGGTTGTTGTTGCAACTGTTGAAAATATTATTGGAGTAATTGTTGTTGGGCATGCACTGCTCCAACTAACGTTTAGATCATATCCCGTAGTTCATCCATCTATTGAGTATTATTCATTCTACTTCCTTGTTCGGTTGCTTGAGTGTTCACCATTGCAATCAATCTAGGGAAAGTAGCATAGTTACTATATGTAATACGAGCTCACTTAATAATATCTATTAGTCTAGTGCAATTATATTGTAAATACCTATTCAACTCTAGGTTTTTAGAAAATACATAAATTATTGCTCTGATACCACTTCTGTCATGACCCAACCCAATTCACATGCATAGGCTCACCCAAGATATTAATATATGGGTCATAACTGGCCAGTGAGATTACTCACTAAGGCCTACCAATTTACAAGTTTAGGAATTTTCTACTATAAAGAAAATATTCATATGTAGTCAAATTTTGCGAAAGCATAGTAAAACTAAACAAAGCTGAAGTGCACAGATATTTTATAAACATAAGTAATTTACAACTACGAGTCTGGCCATAAGTTCAGCCCAATCATTTAACAAAATACTGCTATTTTATTACATACTTATACTTGACAAAACAAGCTCAGTCACTTTTATCACTCGTACTCCTTATCGTCCAAATTTCTTGCAATGTTACGTATGACGAAGGCTTAAGCATTAGACTAGTGTGAGTCAATATATGTCAAATTTATTAACAAACATGAAATTATAAGTCAATGAATTCATTTTATCATGAAATAGTTTTTTACAACCTCAGCTCATCTAGGTCGATCTTTTATCATAATCCTTGGCTCATTGAGGTCAATTTTTCTTGATTTCATATAAAGTATTTTTATATAGACACCAAATATAATACTCCAAATCCATTAATTTTTTTTATTTATGTAAATTATGACTTGTATGTTAGTTAATGTGGGTTATTATTATGACTTAAGTTTTTGGCCAAAAATCCTTCTTGGCGTTCGAATGCTAGTAGGGGCGTTTGAACGCTAAAGCCTGTGACACTTTTTAACTTTTTAGTGCATTCGAACGCTGCGTTCGAACACTAAAGCCCGTGACACTTTTCGACTTCCCTGTGCGTTCGAATGCTAAGTTCGAATGCCAGGCAAACGAAATAAAATATTTTTTTCTTAGCGTTTGAACAGCTCAATGAAGCATTCGAACGGTCACTATTTATCTCCCTTAGGAGTACCGAGCTAATTCCGTGCTCAGAGATAGCGAGGTTGGCATAGAGTAGTTTTCCCTCATCCGAGTGGAAAGAAGTGGTGGCTTGGTCAAATACTCCTTGAAATGTCAAAGCGCAAGCTCAATCGTCTCCCCATAAAAACTTGGTATTTTTGCGAAGAAGTTAAAAAAATAGACGACACTTATCAAAAGATTTGATGATGAAACGGTTGATTGTTGCCACAATATCAATTAGGTTTTGAACCTCCTTCGTAGTTTTCAGACTCTCAAGGTCTTTTATGGCCATAATCTATTCAGGATTTGCTTCAATTCCCCGTTGAGTGATTAAGTACCTTAGGAATTTTGCCCAAGCTAACTTTGGAGGCGCACTTTCAGTCTTAGCTTATGCTTATTTAAGATCTCAAACACATTGGCGAGGTCCCTAAGATGGTCTCGTTCTTCTTTGCTCTTGACCATATTCTCGATGTAAGTATCCATAGTACTTTCCATCAAAGGACCAAACATCTTGGAGATTATTCTTTGGTATGTGGATCTAGCATTTTTCAACTCGAAGACCACTTTGTAACAGAAAATGCCTGAAGGGATGATGAAGGCAATCTTCTCTCGATCTGGCTCGTGCATTGCTATCCAGTGATAACCTTGGTAGACATCTAAATAGATCATGCGAGCATGGCCCGAGGTTGAATCCACTAGCTGATCGATCTTTGACAAAGGGAAATAGTCTTTTGAACAAGCTTGGTTGAGACTTGAGAAATCGACACGCACTATCCACTATCCACTTGCCATTTTTCTTTTTTACCATCATGTTGGATAACCTATTCGGGTAAAGAACATCTGTTATAACAGTTGCCTCGCGTAGCTTCTCGACCTCCTTTATCATTGCATCCACATATTCTACCGTCGATTTTATTCCCCATTATTTCACAGTCGAGGTTCAAGCATGACATTTGAGCTCGTGCCTGATGAAGCTTATATTAATTCCCGGCATCTCGTATGGCTTCCATGCAAAAAATATCAATATTTATTTTCAAGAACTAGATGATCTTGGTTTTCTCCATTTTTTTCATGTTCGAGCCAACAAGAAAGAAGTGGTCCGAGCTTGCCTCATCGAGCTTATAGC
>BRYE01000018.1:8090000-8092500 GCA_030159115.1 Actinidia arguta var. hypoleuca
GCCAATCACATCATTGGTATTCGAGCCTAAGCATGCAGGTAACAAATAAAACTTATCGTGTATGCAACTCTTTGACCCTAAAACTCGTCGTCTTAAGAAGCTCCGTTAGAATAAGCTCGACGACCGAGTTATTGTATTAAAATGCTGATCAGACTTGCTCTGAGCGATAGTCCGGCGACAGCGCATATCTAAGTTTGGTCAGGAGTGAATATCCTCTTACAATAGCTTTTCGCGTATGTCTTGGTTTTCAATCAGGTAAATGGATGGTTGACTAAGGGATGACTTGAACTGTTACAAAAATTTTAGAAGGGAGATAATGCTATTTTGAAGAATAAAGGCGTTGACATTGCTATATGAAAATCATTTAGGGTGTGTCAATGTAATTTATAGTTTCTGGTTAAATATCCATTCACTAACTTTAGTCTGGTCTAATGTGGAAAGTCTGTGTCATGTGATGATAACAGGCTTAACAGCTGGCATCTCTACTCTCTAGTGCTACTGCTACCGCAAATTTAAAATAAAAAATTTAAGTGTCTTACGACATTAATGGTGAATTAGCCGGTTTGACATAATCCTACTTTCATTTGAATTTAATTGACTTTGTTTTGAATATATATATATTTTTTTTGATAAAAAAATTCGTAAACAAATCAAAAAAGTAATATATATGCAACGAAACTAAACACTTATCTTATAATATTTTTCCTTATCATGCTGCAAACTTCTTTTTAAAATGAATCTCTCCATTAATTTTTTAATGTATATAGTCTTGCCATCTCAAATATATCCATTAATTACTGAATTTAATAGATTTGGTTCAAAAAAAGTGATGAATAAAATATTGACCATTGAGTTACTCCTTAAAATTTAATTACTTGATAAGATTAGAAAATTATAAATTCTGACAATCCAACTAAATCCCACGGAACCTTCAATCATTTGAAAGTAGGTAGGGACATATTGATATTTTTTTATTTGAGAAATACGTTTTTTAAAAGTCTCATTTTAATTTAAAAACTCACCATCGTTGCTCATAATTCTTGTTAAGAAAGAAAGAGACAGAAAATAAGTTGTTTTTTTTATTTTTCAGTATCTATAAAGTGTTGTAAAAATTTCTTTATATAGGTGAAGGTAAGATAATAAATTATAATATTACAAAATAATGGAAATGAGAAAAGATAATATTACTGAATATGTCGTAATATATTCTACAATATATGCTTAACACTTCTAATTAAAACTATCACCACTGCACAATATTCTGAATCAAAATTTTCTAAATATTTTTTTCATGCTACTCGGTAGTTTATGTCGCCTATTTCTCCAGACTGAGATGAACGCGATTGACTCCGTCTCTACCACAGTCTCCTATAGTTGCAGCACTACATCCACATGGCAAATCTCCACTTATTATGCCACTATCCTCGGCCACGACTTCTTTACGTGGTTGCTTGATGTTTGCGCCACAATCTCTTTACACGTCTATGAAATCTCCATCTATAAAAGCTACTCATAATTCTCCAAAAAGTGATAACTGCAATCGCACTTTATAAGTTATTGCTCCCTGATTTCTCTTTTGTGCTGTCTAGTAGATTTAACTCAAACAGTCTTATTGCCACGCTGGAGGGGTTTGGAGGGGCCTCACCCCGACTGGTAATGTTTATCTCCCTACGCAGGTGACCGAGGTCGCCACCTTAAGCAATTCTATTTGTTGATTGCTTGTCCCATATTTTTACCTTAATATTTTGGTGCCGTGTGTGGGAACTACTGTTGCCTAAACTCTATGCATCTGCGTAATTGCCTACTACCTAGGCAAAGTGCTAGCACTTCCTTAGATAACATAGTACCTCCAATGACTAGTGCTAATTAGGCTTCGAATCTCAAAGGCATTCACTGTCAGATGCACAACATTGCCAAGCAAATTAGGATTATGAATGAGCTAAATGCACGACTAGTGGAACATCTCGCCACAAATAATCTCCAACTCCTGCCTTCATGCCAGTTCCTGAAGAAGCGAATCGAACTTGCCATTCTCACCAATCGGGCGATCATGGCTCTTCATAGAATCACCAAAGCACCTGTCAAGGGCACTCTACACGGAGCCATCATCGCCAACCCCTATCCCTCACTCTAAAATTCAAAGACTTGGACACCCGAATCAACGCCATCAACACCGACGTCGATACTCTAGTAATCGTGGATGCATTAATAAGGCAAATAGAATCCCCCATTCATTGAGAGGATAATGAAGGTCAGAGTCTCTTTTATATTTAAGCTTCCTTCCTATTTGGGGGTTTACGAAGGAAAAACGAATCCAATGGGCCACTTGGATTGGTACAAGAACCTAATGATGTTTTAGGGATGAATAGATGAGGTAATGTGTAGGGCCTTCTCAGGGACTCTAAGAGGGACAGCGAGGTCATGGTTCAAGCAGTTGTGGCCAAGAACTATTGACTCCTTTGGCGACCTAAGCAAACTCTTTGTCGCCAATTGCTTGAGC
>BRYE01000018.1:8097500-8107500 GCA_030159115.1 Actinidia arguta var. hypoleuca
TGGTAATATGATGTTTTGAGAATCCAGGTGACCAATGCAGACGAAGTGATGGGCATTTAGGTGACCTACAAACTTCTGCGTGTGTCACCATCAAACACTATTTCTATTTTGTTTTAGGAGTAACTATTTTTCTGGGATGGTAGTGGGGTTGAGTATTGGACCTTCCTAAAACCATGGGAATACATTAGTTGGGAGGAATACATTAGTTCCATGGGTTTGGATCTGATTATGTATAAAATAACCCTAGTTCATAAGATTCATGCCATTAGTTGTGGTTGGCTAGGTTTTGGTTTGGTTTGAAAATACATCATATTTCTTTTGGTTGGTAAATACTTTTGGTTTGCCCTTCGCTGTGGCTGGCTAGGGTTGGGTTAGGTTGTTTAGGGTTTGCAAATATTTTTGTTTGTTACTTTCCTGTCAAAGTTCAACCACTGTCACAACTGTTTGTTTGCATGCAAGCACAATTGAGATGGATAGACTCACCTTTCTTGTTATTGTATTCTATTTTGTTTGACATACTTCATGATGTTAGATAGGGACCACAATAGGTTGATAAATAAGAGAGAAATGGAGTTTCTTAGCAAATTAGTTTGGTGATAGGAAGAATTATAATATTTGGGTCATTTTTATGGTAAGCATGGGATGTATAAGAGTGTAGAGAATGTAATGAATGGCCTTCCAAGCAAATAATGTCTCCATTTGAGCATTTTCTAAAACCATTGCCATGAGCTCCTTTTCATAGGTTGATAAAACCTAGTTTTTGGCTGACAACCCTTTACTCCAATAAGCAATTGGGTGGCCTCCCTGCATCAACACAACCCCTAAACCTTTCCCAAAAGCATCTATTTCTATAGTAAACGTTTTGGAGTAATCTGGTAGGGCTAAAACTGGTAATGTAGTCATGGCTTTTCTAAGAGCATGAAAAGTTGTAGTGGCTTCACTAGTCCAATGGAATGCATCTTTTTTCAACAATTGAGTTAATGGAGCTGAAATCCTCCCATATCCTTCCACAAATCTCCTATAATATCCAGTAAGACCAAGAAACCCTCTTAGTTGTTTGACGTTCTCAGGAATTGGCCAACTAATCATAGCCTCAATCTTTGTGGCTTCTGCTGAAACACCTCTATTGGAAACCAAGTGCCCAAGATATTCCACTTCTTGTTTAGCAAATACACACTTGGATTTTTTTTTAAACAATTGATGCTTGAGTAGGAGTTGTAAGGTTTTCTCCAAGTGAAGAAGGTTTGCTTCCCAAGTTTTATTGTATACCAGGATATCATCAAAGAATACTAAAATAAGTCCCTCAAATTCTCTTTAAGCACTTCATTCATAAGGCTTTGGAAAGTAGATGGGGCATTGGTCAATCCAAAAGGCATGACAAGAAATTCATAGTGCCCTTCATGAGTTCTAAAAGCTATCTTTGGAATATCAGGGACATGTACTCTGATTTGGTGGTAGCCAGCTCTTAAATCCAGCTTGGAAAAATAAGAGGCTCCACACAATTCATCTAACAACTCATCAATAGCTGGGATTGAAAACTTATCCTTTATAGTGACTTTATTCAAAGCCCTATAATCCACACACATTCTCCATGTTACAGCCTTCTTCTTTACTAATAAGGCAGGGCCAGAAAATGGACTAACATTGGATTGTATTACTCCGGACTGAAGCATGCTTTTAACTTGATTTTTTATCTCAGTTTTCTGGAAATAAGGGTACCTGTATGGTCTGATGTTATGTGGCTCTTCTCTTTGCTTTAGAGGTATATGGTGGTCATGAGTTATTGATGGTGGCAACTCCTTGGGCACTTGAAAGACTGCTTTAAATTGGGATAACAATTTCTCCACTTCTGGATTGTTGTTCTCTCTTGAAATATCCACTTGTAGAGCATAGATGTGAGCTATCAATCCTTGGGACTTCTTTCGCAATAATTTCTGCATTTGTTTTGTGTCTAGTACTTCGAATTCCCTTTGCTTCCCTCCTCTCAATACATGTCTCCTATTATTTAAGATAAAGTCCATACTTAGGTTCTTAAAATCCCATTTCACTGGTCCTAAAGTGGCTAACCACTGAATTCCTAATACCATATCACAACCTTTGAGTGGTAACACTCTCATGTCAGTCTGAAAAATGACACCCTGCATCTCCCATTTGAATCCTTTACATGCTGGAGTGCTTACCAATTTAGTACCATCAACCACAAAAATAGTCAGAGGATTTGTCTCAATGGTCTCCACACCAGCCCTCTTCACTACTTCTTGATTGAGGAAATTGTGAGTACTTCCCGTGTCAATTAGGATAATAACCTTCTTCTTCTTGACAAAATCTTATACTCTCATTGTTCTATACGAAACAGAACTAGTTAAAGCATTGATTGAGATTTTGCAAATTACCTTCTTGCTCCAGAACCTCATCATTTCCCTCTTCTTATGACACTTCTTGAACAGATTCCTCTTGCTCTCCATCATCAACATCAATTACATATAATAGTTTTTTCTTGCATTGGTGCCCCCTGGTATACTTCTCATTACATTTAAAACACAAACCCTTAGCCTTATTTTCATCCAACTCCTTGGGTAATTCTCTCTTAGTAAATCCTAATTGAGGAACAACTCTTGATTGCCCAGAATTCATACTTTCCCCAGCTTTAAAGCTCTGCCTAGTTTTCTTGGCCATAGCTTCAATACCGTTCTCCTATAATTTTGCCAAACCAATGGCTTGGGTGGTGTTTGTAGGTCTAAACATTAATACATTGGCTTTTATCTCCTCCTTTAACCCACTAATAAAAAAGCTTGTGAAAAAACTTTCTGGCAATTTTTGAATTTTATTGGCCAAAAACTCAAACTGTTCTTGATATTCCTTAACAATGGTAGTTTGTTTCAATTTAGTCAATTCACCCATAGCATCCTCAAAAACATCATGTCCAAATCGAGATATAATTCCTTATTTAAATGTCTCCCAACTGACTATACAATGAGTTTTTTCAAACCATTGATACCATTGCATTGCTTTGTCTTCCAAATGTAAAATGGTCAATTTTACTTTATTTTGGTTATCAATTGAATTATACTAAAAAAATCTTTCACATTTGTATACCCCACCAATAGGATCTTCACCAAAAAACCTAGGAAAGTCGATCTTGGCATACTTGGTACCAAAACCAATCATCAATTGAGGTTGGGAGCTTCATGCTCTGAGTCTGGTATCCAATTCCTCATTTGGTGTTTCTTGTGCTAGTCTCCCATACACATATGCAACCATTTGATCATACTTCAAGGTGACTGCAGACAGCATCTCCTTGATTTTCCCAACCCTTTTAGAGAATTTCTGATATCTTCATTTTCCCAAGCAACTCTTTCTTGACATTCTTTCAAGGCACGAACAAATTCTTCTAATTTCTTGAAATCTTGACTCCTAGTTCCATCAGCCATTTCAATGGATCTCTCACAGGTCAATGATGGCCTGCTCTGATACCAATATAATGAATAGGAAGAAGAAGACTGAAAAGAAAAGGAAAAGAGAGTTCTCTTACTCCAACTAAATGATTTACAAGTTGAAAGAATGCCCTCCGTCTAAGACTCCTTCCTTTTTTATACTTTTATTAACAGAATTAACTGAATACAAGGAAAATCAAGAATTGAAGGGTAACTAATGTGGCACTAGCTTTGCATTGAAGTAACTGTCCTCAACTAACTGTAACTGCACCAACTAACTTCCCATGAGATCATAACAAGAAAGACCTATGGATGTTCATTTGAAGGTTTAGATTTCTGAAGTCGATTCATGTATTGGCACTTGTACATGTAGTATCCTTTATTGATACTGCCTTGCAAATTATATTGCCACCCTTTTCATACTTGTACTCCTGGTGAAGTTCTTTGTTTTTAACTCCTAACAAATGACTCCAAGTTAACTTTAAAAAAAGTAAACATATTTTTTGATGCATAATTTAAGAAAGAAAAGTTTTTTTGCAAAAGGTATTGTACTTGCATAAGGTAGGACGTAGAGCTGTTAAACGAACTAGGTTGCTCGCGGGCTGCCTGAGCTCGGCCTGATTCTGTATAGTCCGAGCCTGAACCGTCCCAAGCCCAAGCTCAAGCCCAAGCCCAAGCCTGCTAATTAACGAGCTCAAACTTTTTATGAAAATCAAGCCCGAAAGCCTGAATGGGCCCGAGTCCGAACGAGATTCAACCATTTATTCAATATTTGTAAATTATCTAGCAATGAAATTCACTTAATTTATATATATTTTGGTGTTTTAATTTTGTATGTAATAAAAAAAGCAAACAAAAAATATAAAAGTAAAAAGAAGATAAAATCTTCACTTACAATAAAAAAAAATTGAGTCAAGTTTTACCCGAGCTCGAACGGGCCCGATTTAAAGATCGTCCTGAGCCTGAACCCAAAGTAAAAAACCCTAATTTTTGGACTGAACAACAAAGTTAAGCCAGCCTAAACACGGCCCAATTTTTTTTTTAGACTAGCTTAACCCCGGCTCGAAACCCACACTAAATTTAGGTCGGCCCAAGCCGGGTCGGCCCATTTGACAGCTCTAGGTTTTTCTTTCGTACATGGATATTAGATAGGTAGCTTCTTTATTGGGTAAGTTAGATAACCCTTTTTTGGTTTTTTGGTTTCCAACAACAATGAAATTTGCATGAAGAGGTAAAGTTGAAATTACAGTCAATTCATGGATGACTCCCTTTTTATTTTCCCATGGTATCTTCTTGGCAAAAACTGTTTCACAACTAGTTACATAAACAAAGATCCGCATACCATATTATCACACCACAAGCCACACGAGTATCACACTAGCTATATTCTGGGACATGGCTAATTAAACAGAGCAAGCATAAATGTTATTTCCTAACATTGGTTAGTTGAAATGGGGAAACAGGTAGGATCCACCTGTAGGGGGATAAAATATACAATGACAAAAACTAGCAGTGCTAGGGTGGAAACCTACGCCGGGACAATACACCTGAAGCAAACCAGGAGATACCCATATCAAAGCTCGGAGCGGATGTTACTATCAATAGTCACCGTCTGAGCTTAAGGCACTAATGCTACCGAGCTACCGCTGATCAGCAAGCTCGGGATAGTGATCGCACAGGGGCCTGATGAAAGACATTGGTAGGTGATGTCCCCAATGGATGTCAAGGGACAGAAGGTGTCTTACACGTCGGAATCCCAACAGACATTCCCACATCTAGGAAAAGACATCGGTTGAATGATAGCGAGCTACCCGTCAGGTCATAGGGGCATGGCTAGATCAGGCGCCTACTCACTGACACAACGGACGACGCGCATGAGTGCATGTCGGGTTGTAGTCTATTGGGTGACAAGATGGTTGGCGCGTCAAGGCACGCGCCGAGCTGTGGACTATAACAAGAGAACTATTGTTCTTAAGGAGGTGGGTGATTTTTCTAGAGAAAAAAATTCGTACACACATTTGAATCTATCTCGATATTTTATCTCCGGTCATTTATCTCGACCGTCGAAGAGCCATTTTCTAAAAATAGCTCCGGCGGTTGATTTCACTATTCTTATGCTGCAACTAGGTCGTTAACGATCATACGCTGGGCGTCAGCTTACCGTTCCATAGCTAGACCATCACAGGTGTCTATCTTAGATTTCCTCATCCATATTCCTCTTAATAGAACCCCACAAGTGCCACAATTGGCACTTGCTGCTTAATACAGATTATCTGTCAGTTAGAAAAAAAAACTCCCCAAATCAGAATTCACAGAAATGATGTGACCCCGCCCATTGAATTTGAGAGAACGAACTCTCTACAACCAAAGTGAAGAATCCATATGACTGCCAAAAAAGAGTTACCGATGATCTTATGGCAATAACAGTAGAAGAGAAAACACAATTTCATTCTGAATAAACCTCCTCAGGCCCTGCCTTTATATAAGAGCACAAGGGAGGTAGTAATGTTGCGTGTGCACTAGATACGAAGAGTCCGCCATTTGACGGAAGACCAGGACCCAACTAGGGGAAATGAACTAATGGTGATTGTGACGGAAGGCCGGAAATCCATCGCCCAAAATGGAGTGCGTGAGGTTCGTGCTTGGGAACACGAAGAGGCCTAATGGGGATTTCACGCGCCTTGAAGCGCCATATACAATAGCCGAGAGCGAGCACGTCCAGCTCACATGACCTCAGTGAGCATTAACCTAGCTCATGCGAACTAAGGGACAATTATAAGGGATAAAATATACAGCGACAGAAACTGACAGTGCTAGGGTAGAAACCTACGCCAGGGCAATTGACTTGAAGCTATCACTGATTAGCAAGCTCAGGTTACGAGCTTCCGCTGATCAGCAAGCTCGGGTTACGAGCCTGGGAGCCAAAACGTCGCGTTATCTAAGACATTGGAGCATTTGAATCTCAGTCCTTGGTATCTCTTATTTATAAAGGGGCCCGTCCATTCATTTATACTTTTTTATTTGTGCTATCAAATTGTTGCTCTCATTCTAATTTTCTCTTTGCTCTTATTCGTGGTCACCTCCTCGCCTTTAGCTTAGTAAGTATCCTAACCCACCTTAGCTTTTACTTTCACTTTTGTCGTTTATGTTCCATAGGCTCGAGGCATGTAATTTAGAAAATTTAGAGGATTATCTACCCTCTTAGGTGTCTGTTCATTTAGGAGAATGATCTTCATATATGACAAACAAAGTGAATCAATTTCCTGAATTACCTATGGAGGATCCCTCAATCCCCGAGGTTAACCCTCTGGTTACTATTCATCCTTCAGTAGAGAAGTAAACCAACATTATGACCCTAGAAAAACTGATTCTACTTAGGGAGTCTTACTATTTTCCTCAAGGTGTGCAAATCAGGATTCCCGAAAAGAAAGAGACTATAACTTCACCCTGCTCCAGGAGAGGTGGCCTTCTACGAGGCTGCCGTTCACGCGGGCCTCCAATTTCCCATTCACCATTCCATTAGGTTAATTTTACAATATATGCCCTACTCAGCTCATCCCCAATGCGTGGCAAAGTGTCATATACGCGATGGCGTTATGGCGAGTATACAAGTATACCATGTCCCTTTATAAGTTTAGAAACTTGTTTAGTCTTAACAATAACCCTAAATCAGATCAAGACTAGTTATACTTTAAGGCAAGATACAAAATGACTCTCCTCGGAGGATACCCCAACAACGTCAAGGGGTGAAAAAGAAAATTCTTTTTTGTCTTGGGAAATGATTGGGAGTTTCCTGAAGGTTCATCTCAGGAAGGTGCCCTCTTGGGTGTCTGATTATTTAGGAGAAGGATCGTCGCATTACTGGTAATATTTTTTCAATTGTTCGGCGTTCCAAGGGCGAGGAAAGGCTTTTTCGTCAATGTCTTCCAGCCAATAAGTTCCAGGTCTGGATACTTTGAAACCCTTGTAGGGGCCTTTCCAAGTAGGATCGAGCTTTCCTGCAATTGGTTCCTTTGTGGACAAAGTGACTTTTCTCAGGACTAGGTCGCCTGGAAAGAAAGATATATGCTTGACCCTTTGATTGTAGTATTTGGCGACCTAGCGTTTATAAGCTACTTGGCATATCTCAACTCGCTCCCTTTTTTCATCGATTAGGTCAAGGCTGAGCCTCAGCTCAATTTTATTATTTTTCTTGTCAAAATTTGAGATTCTGAAGTTCAGCATTCTAATTTCTATCGGTATAATAGATTTTGTCCCATATACCATAGAAAACAGCGTCTCACCAGTAGGAATTCTACTTTTCGTATTGTACACCCAAAGTATGCTTGGCAAGTCTTCTACCCATTCACTTTTGGACTTTTCTAGCCTTGTCTTCAAATTTCTCAAGATCGTCTTGTTGGTGATCTCGACCTTTTCCATTTGCTTAAGGGTGGCCAGGTAAGGAGAAATGGTGGGAGATGGCGAGGTCCGAGTAGAATTGTATGAATTCATCATTGTCGAATTGCCTAGCATTGTCTGAGATGATAACCTTTGGAATCCCAAATCGGCAAATGATGTTTTTTTATATAAAACTTTTGGTATTTCTTTCTGTGATTTTGGTGAGAGGTTCTGCTTCTATCCACTTGATAAAGTAATCAATGGCGACGATAAAGAATTTTCTTTGTAAGGGAGCTTGGGGTAGAGGTCCAAGTACGTCCATGCCCCACTGAGCAAAGGGCCATGGGTTAGTCATCGGGACCATCTCGGTGGGAGGGAGATGACAAACTAGAGCAAACCGTTGACATTTATCACAATTTTTTGTGTATGTTACCGCATCCCTCTCAATCTTTAGCCAAAAATAACCTTAGCGAATTGCTTTTCACACTAGTGACCTCGCCCCTGAATGATTTCCATAGATACCTTCATGAATTTCCTTTAGCACATATTCTCCTTCTTCAGGTTTGAGACATCTTAGGAAAGACCTTTAAAAAGATCTTTTATACAAGATTCTATGGAGAATTCAAAATTTTGCAGATCTATATTGGATTCAGCGAGCTTGGAGTTTGTCCGGTGGTAACGTGCCATTCCGGAGATATGTAATAATGTCGTCCATCCATGTCGGGCCTGTCTTTCCTGAAAGATTGATTTGGAGACCTCAATACTTAGATTTGCTAATAATTCCAGAGGTATCCTTCTATTTGCGATGAAATCAAAGACTGAGGCGAGGTTAGCCAGAGTATCAGCCTTTTTGTTCTCTTCTCTAGGGATTTAGCAAATTCTGAAATATTTGATTTTCCCGGATATGGTTTTTACCTCATCCAAATAGGTCACCATCCTAGTATCTTTGGCGAGGTAGTCTCCTTGGACTTGATTTACTACTAGTTGTGAATCACTGAAGGCGTCTAAGGAATCTACTCCTATTTCTGTTATAACTCGTAGTCTAGCAAGAAGAGCTTTATACTTGGCTTCGTTGTTGATGGATTTGAATCCTATACGGATGGCGTATTCCATCTGCTCGCTTGAAGGAGTTTGGAGAATCAGCCCTGCACCACAACCGTGCTAATTTGAGACTTCGTCTACGAATAGTTTCCATCTGGCAAGATCTTCGTCCAAGTTAGGTTGCTCTGGAGTTTCTACCTCGGGTAGTCCTTTCTTAGGCTCCAGGGCGATGTCATATATGAATTCAGTCACAAAATCTGCCAAGGCCTAACCCTTGATCGCCATTCTCGGTCTGTAATCAATATGGAATTCGCTTAGTTCAATGGACCATTTGAGAAGCCTCCCTGAGGTGTCAGGTCGCTGGAGAATTTACTTTAAAGGTTGGTCAATCAACGCAGCAATAGGATGTGTTTGGAAATAATGGCGAAACTTTTTGGCGGCGATAAGGAGAGCATAGGTGAGCTTCTCGATTTTCAAGTATTTGTCTAGTCTGGGCTCCCATAAGAACTTTACTAACATAATATATTGGTTTTTGAATTCTGTCATTTTCTCGAATCAGCACTGCACTCCCTGCCATTGGCGAGACGGATGGGTATATGAGAAGTTCATCGCCCATAATTGGAACTGTAAGTAGGGGAGGCAAGCTGAGATAATCTTTCAATTGTTGAAATACTGTTTTGGATTCTTCATTCCATTAGAAAGTCTAATTTTTTCTCAGAATATTGAAGAACGGGAGGTAATTTGTCAATTGATTTGGAGAGCTTATGGAAAGCAGGGCATGAATCGGGTCCGGATTGGTCTCGATCCCTCGCTTGGTTACAAAAAAATTGAGGAACTTACCCGAGGAGACACCAAAGATGCATTTGGAAGGATTAAGCATCATTCAGTGCTTCCACAAGATGCCAAATGCTTCTTCCAAATGGGCGATGTGATCTGCAGCTTTGAGGCTTTTGACGAGGATATCATCAATGTATACTTTCATAGTCTTCCCGATTAGCTCTTTGAACATTTTGTTCACTAGTCTTTGGTACGCTGCTTTTGTATTTTTCAACTCCAAAGGCATGACTTTGTAACAGTATAACCCCCTCTCAGTAATAAATGAGGTTTCTCTACATTGGGCGGATGCATTTTGATTTGGTAATACCGGA
>BRYE01000018.1:8137500-8140000 GCA_030159115.1 Actinidia arguta var. hypoleuca
CCAAGCTCTTACTTTCTCTCTTCTCCTTCTTCTCTTTCCTTCTTCCTTCTTCCTTCTCTTTCTATCTCTATATATATACGCGGGTGGTGTGTGTGCTTGAGTGAAAGTGTGGTGTGGAGTGTGGGAGTGTTTTTGGAAGAAACACATGGAAAATAATCCCATGTCTGCCTCTAATCATTTATTTGTACACCTTTACTTCTAATTGGTCACTTGACCTTTATTGGTCACTTTGACCCTAGATAATTATAATTTGATCCTAAATTTATTAAAAAATAATATTAAAATATAATAAAAGAATTTATGAATTTGGGGCATTACAGTCTAGCTCATCAGCAAAACTACATAAGGCCCTTGAGCCACAAAACTAAAGTCTGCATCGTCACTTTCTTCTATGACTTCTTGAAATGGCTTTCTGAAAATTCATTTTTGAAAACATAAGCTAAACGCTTAATGAATAATAATAATACATGAACGTGAAAATACCATGGATCATTACCATAGCATGAGTATCTTGTTTGAAACTATCATGTAAGAATAACATAGCATTTTTCTGAAACTTGAAACTTTCATGACTATAATGTGGCATAACTTGAAATCTTTCATAACCATAAACGTAGCATAACTTGAAATCTTTCATAAATGTAAACGTAGCATAACTTGAAATCTTTTATAACTATAAAACTGTAAGTACTATAGTACAAAAAATGCAACAACTCGGCATAGTAACCTTTTGGTCACGCAACATAGTAACCTTATAGGTCACACTAGGGCTCTTACATCTCCCAACATAGATAGTTTATTTTATGTCCCCTATCGTAGGACTATCGGGCTAGATTAAGGTCTTGCTGCGAGAAGACCCCGAGTTGATGCTATACATTGAATATACTTCTTCTTTCATGTAAAAGCATCAATCCATGGTTTTCATTTCATAATATACTAAAATTAACATGCATTTAGAAGACATTACAGTTATAACACAATATATTTATTTATGCATTGAAAACATGTAACACATTGCATGTAAATGATTCGATTGAAAGCATTTTGCAAATACATAGATTTTGTTCGTGGTATCATGTTACTCACCTTGATTCCTTTGAATAGCTACTAAGCAACGTGGTCCTACATGTAAGGTATGAAAATGGCAATATTATGCTCAATAATACGAGAATAAAAGAATCAAAACTACTACAGAACTCCCGACTCAACCCAATGTACACTCACTCTAAGACAACATCCTTAGGAATAGGTCCGAGGGTCCCAAACTAACCATTCATCAAAACACCTCAATGTCCTAAAGGAAAAATGCTAAATAGTCTAAAAAATGGCCTGGCGTTCGAACGCTAGAATCTGGTGTTTGAACGCTTAGTCCATTCAAATGCTCCGTAGAGGCGTTCTAACGCCAAGGCAAAATGGCTAGGTTTCCTTTCTTTGTCTGTTCGTACGCTCTATAGAGGCATTCAAATGCCAATGCAAAATGATTAGGTTTCCTTTCTCCGTCCATTCGAACGCTTCGTAGAGGTATTCGAACGCTAAGGCAAAATGGTTACTATTTGAACGCCAAAAGAGGCATTTTCCAAAAGGGGCATTCAAACACTAAAGCAAAACTCTTGAACCATTCGAACGCTAAGTATAGCGTTTGAACACCAGGCTTACGCAGCAACAGAAATGGTTACTAAAATTTACCAAAATTCTCCAAAACACAACCCAATCTCGTCTAAGGCTCCTAAGGTACAAAGAACAACTCAAGGAGACTATAATAACTCAAAATAGAGAAGAAAGGGCCATTAAAACAAAAAGGGATCTAAGATTTAAAAACTCAAAACCCTAATTTTCCCAAATTTGGGAATTTTTATCTCAACTCTCCAATCTCTCAATGTGGAGCTTCAACCTCCAAGATTTAACCAATTGGGACTCAAAGAAGTCTTCCAACACAAATCTAAACCCTTCTAGGTGCATCAAAAAGAAAACCCCAAAATTTTTCCAAACTATACATACATTATATATATATATATATATATATATATATATATATATATATATACATATACAAAGCTAATTTCTCACCTTTCTTTAAGCTTAATGGGCTTCCAATGGCTTTCTATAGCTTGGGTTGAACTCTTTCCAAGCTCTCTCTCTTCTTCTTCTCCTTCTCTCTTTTTCTACGTGTGTATGTGTGTATAAGATGAGACACACATGGAAATAATTCCATGTGCCCTCCTCAAAGGACTTTTGCTACAACCTATCTCTTAATTGGTCACTTAGACCCTAAAATAATAATAAACTACATTAAATGATATATGAAATAATAAAAATTATAATTTACCTAAATAAGGAAAATTTATAGGTTTAGGGCATTACATCCTTCCCCCTTAAAAAGTTTAGTCCCCAAACTTAACACAAGTTGTCATTCAAATAAAAAGGGATAGCGTTCTTGAATTTCATATTTGCCTTCCCAAGTAGACTCTTCCAACGTATAATTCTTCCATAAGACTGGCAC
>BRYE01000018.1:8195000-8197500 GCA_030159115.1 Actinidia arguta var. hypoleuca
ATAGTTTCCATGTTAACACCCTTTTTCGGACTTCCGAGTGAGGACCCTTACAAACACATCAACCAATTTCATAAGGTCTGCTCCACAGTCAAGCTTAATAGCCTTATAGAGGAAACTCTTAGACTAATTTTGTAATACTCCGAATCCATTAAATCCCTTTAATTATGTAAATTATGGCTGATATATTAGTTAATGTGAGTTATTAATAGTTATGTATCAAATAGATTCAAAATAGAGTTAGAATGCCAAAATTCCTTCTTGGCGTTTGAACGCTAGAAGTTGTGTTCGAATGCTAGCCAATTTCTTCTTGGCGTTTAAACGTTAGAAGGGGCGTTTTCCAGTAATGAGGTCATAGATTTTTTACATTCACGATGTTCGAACATTGCATTCGAACGCCAGACAAATCTTAGCATTCGAACGGCAACAGTATAAAATGAAGAAATGAAAAGAAAAAGGAAAAAGAGGAATAAAAGGTTTATGGTGGGGGGAAGGCACATGGGACCATTTCCCATGTACATCTCAGATTATATACACATACAAACCCAACACACACACGTACAAGAGAGAGAGAAAGAGAGAAGAGAAAGAAAGAACGAAAAGAAAGAGAGAAAGAAGAGAAAGGAAAACATAGGAAGGAGAGAAAGAGAGAGAGAGAAATGGGAAAGCTTGGGAAAGCATTTCTTAAGTTGGAACTTTCACAAGTCAAAACCTAAATTTTTTAATGTTATATGTGTATATATATGTATAAATATGGAATGTATGTTAGTTTGGAGACTCCCTTGAGTCTCAATTGAGTCAAATAACATGTATTAGGGTTTGATTTGGTAGATTAGGAGGTGGGTTTGCAAAACCCCCAATTTATACAATGTTAGGGCTTTAAAATTTTTTTATCTTAGATCTATAATGCTAGGGTTACAGTTGCTTAATATACTTAGCAAATATTAAGGAAAAAGTTAGCCGAACTCTATACGAGTTCCGATATCTATCCCACGATGCTTCCCCACGTATACTTTGAAAATATTAAGGGTAAAGTTAGTCAAACTTTATACGAGTTTAGAACTCTATCCCAAGAGGCTTGCCTAAGTATACATTGCAAATATGAAGGGAAGAGTTAGACGAACTCTTTACAAGTTTCGAACTCTGCCCCACGAGACTTTCCTAAGTACACTTAGCAAATATTAACGGAAAGGTTAGCCAACCTCTGTGCGAGTTTCGAACTCTGTCCCAATAGACTTTCCTAAGTACATTTAGCAAATATTAATGGAAAGGTTAGCCAAACTCCGTGCAACTTCCGAACTCTATTCTACAAGGTTTGCTTTAGTATACTTAGCAAATATTACTGGAAGAGTTATCTGAACTTTATACGGGTACCGAACTCTGTCCCAAGAGTTTTGCTTCAGTATACTAAGCAAAATATTAAGGGACAATTACCCAAACTCTATGCAAGTTTTGAACTCTGTCCCACGAGGCTTGCCAATGTATACTTGGCAAATATTAAGGAAAAAGTTAACAAAACTCTATACGAGTTTTGAACATTGTCCCACAAGGCTTGCCGAAGTATACCTAGCAAATATTAAGGGAACGGTTAGTCGAACTCTATACGAAGTCTGATATCTATCCCACGATGCTTCCCCAAGTATACGTAGAAAATATTAAGGGTAAAGTTAGCCAAACTTTATACGAGTATAGAACACTGTCCCAAGAGGCTTACCTAAGTATACATAGTAAATATGAAGGGAAGAGTTAGACGAACTCTTTGCGAGTTCTGAACTCGGCAATACGAGGCTTTCCTAAGCATACTTAGAAAATATTAAAGGAAAGGTTATCCGAACTCTATGCAAGTTACGGACACTTTCCCACAAGGCTTGCCTAAGTATATGTAACAAATATTTAAGGAATAGTTAGCCGAACTTTATGCGAATACCAAATTATGTCCAACGAGGTTTGCCTATGTATACTTAGCAAATATTAAGGGAAGCGTTAGCTGAACTCTATGCGAGTTCCGAACTGTATCTCACAAGGCTTTCCTAAGTATACTTAAAAAATATTAAGGGAAGAGTAAGGCAAAATTTATATGACTACTGAACTCTGTCCCAAGAGGGCCCAAGTAGACTTATTAGCAAATATTAGGAGAAGAGTTAGCCAACCTCTATGCGAGTTTCGAACTCTGTCCCGAGAAGCTTTCCTAAGTACACTTAGCAAATATTAACGGAAAGGTTAGCCAAGCTCCATGCAAGTTTCGAACTCTATTCTACAAGGTTTTCTGTAGTATTCTTAGCAAATATTAGTGGAAGAGTTATCTGAACTTTATACGAGTACCGAACTCTATCCCAAGAGGCTTGCTTCAGTATACTAAACAAATATTAAGGGAACAATTATGCAAACTCTATACAAGTTTCGGACTCTGTTCTACAAGACTTGCCAAGGTATACTAAGCAAATATTAAGGGAAAAGTTAGCAAAACTCTATACAAATTCTGAACCAGTAGTCCCACTAGGCT
>BRYE01000018.1:8207500-8212500 GCA_030159115.1 Actinidia arguta var. hypoleuca
CACGAGACTTTCCTATGTCTACTTAGCAAATATTAAAGGAAAAATTAGCCGAACTTTGTGCGAGTGTCGAACACTGTCCCATGAGGCTTGCCTAAGTATCCATAGCAAATATTTAGGGAAGAGTTAGCCAAACTTTATGCGAGTACCAAACTCTGCCCCACAAGACTTGCCTACGTATACTTAGCAAATATTAAGGGAAGAGTTATCCGATCTCTATGCGAATTTAGAACTCTATCCAATGAGGCTCGCCTAAGTATACATTGCCAATATTAAGAAAAAAGTTAGCCGAACTCTATGCAAGTGCCGAACTCTATGCAAGTACCAAACTCTGTTCCATGAGGCTTTCCTAAGTATACTTAGCAATCATTTAGGGAAGACTTAGCCGAAATTTATACGAGTACCAAACTCCATCCCATGACGCTTGCCTACATATACTTAGCAAATATTAAGGGAAGAGTTAGCCAAACTCTATATGAGTTCCAAACTCTATCCATGAGGCTTTCCTAAGTATAGTTAGAAAATGTTAAGAGAAGAGTAAGCCGAACTTTATAGGAGTACCGAAATCTGTCCCAAGAGGGTTGCCTAAATATACTTAGCAAATATAAAGAGAAGAGTTAGCCGAACTTTATACGAGTACCGAACTCCATCGCAAAAGGCTTGCCTAAGTATATTTAACTAATATTAAGGGAAGAGTTAGCCGAAATCTATGCGATTTTCGATCTCTGTTTCACGAGGCTTGCCTAAGTATACTTAGCAAATATTAAGAGAAGAGTAAGCCAAACTTTATATGAGTGCCGAACTTTATATGAGTACTAAGTGTACTTAGCAAATATTAAGAGAAGAATTAGCCGAACTCTATGCGAGTACCAAACTCTATCCCTTGAGGCTTTCCTAAGTATACTTAGCAATTATTTAGAGAAGAATTAGCCGAACTCTATACGAATTCCAAACTTTGTCCCACAAGGGATTCCTAAGTATACTTAGCAAATATTTAAGGAAGAGTAAACCAAACTTCACACGAGTACAGTACTCTATCCCACGATTCTTACCTAAATATAGTTAACAAACACTAAGGGAACAGTTAGCCAAACTCCATACGAGTTTCGAACTTTGTCCCAAGAGACTTGCTTAAGTATGCTTAGCAAATATTAAGGAAATAGTTTGCCGAACATTATCCGAGTACCGAACCCGTCCTAAGAGGAATGCCTAAGTATACTCAGAATATATTTAAGGAAGAGTAAGCCAAACTTCATATGAGTACCAAACTTTCTACAAGTACCAAAATCTATCGCAAGAGGCTTGCCTAAGTATATTTAACTAATATTAAGGGAAGAGTTAGACGAACTCTATTCGATTTTCAATCTATGTCCCATGACACTTTCCTAAGTATACTTAGAAAATATTAAGGAAAGAGTTTGCCGAGCTCTAGACAAGTTTCAAACATTGTCCCACGAGTCTTGCCCAAGTATACATAGCAAATATTTAGGGAAGAATTAGCTGAACTTTATGCGAGTACCGAACTTTGTCCCATGAGGCTTGCCTACGTATACTTTGCAAATATTAAGGGTAGAGTTAGCTGAACTCTATGCAAGTTCTGAACTCTATCCCATGAGGCTTGTCTAAGTATACTCAGAAAATATTAAAGGAAGAGTAAGCCGAACGTTATATGAGTACTGAATTATGTCCCAAGAAGCTTGCCTATGTGTACTTAGCAAATATTTAGGGTAGAGTAAGCTGAACTTCATACGAGTACTGAACTCTATCCCACGATTCCTGCCCAAGTATAGTTAGCAAAGCCTAAGGGAAGAGTTAGCTGAACTCTATGCAAGTTTCGAACTCTATCCCACGAGGCTTGCCTTAGTATGCTTAGCAAATATGGGACGATTTAGCCGAACTTTATACGAGTATCGAACTCTCCAAAGAGGCTTTCCTAAGTATACTTAACAACTATTAGGGAAGAGTTAGCCGAACTCTATGAGATTTTTTAACTCTGTTCCATGAGACTTGCCTAAGTATACTTAGCAAATATTAAGGGAAAAGTTATCCGAAGTCTATATAAGTTACGGACACTTTCCCACGTGGCTTGCCTAAGTATTCATAACAAATATTTATGGAAGAGTTCGCCGAACATTACACGAGTACCGCTTTCTGTCCCATGAGGCTTGCCTACGTATACTTACCAACAATTAGGGGAAGAGTTAGTCGAACTCTATGCGAGTTCTGAACTCTATCCCACGAGGCATGCCTAAGTATACTTAGAAAATATTAAAGGAAAAGTAAGCCGAACTTTATATGAGTACCGAACTCTATCCCAAGAGGTTGCCTAAGTATACTTAGAAAATATTAAGGGAAGCGTTAGTCAAACTCTATGCGAGTTCCAAACTCTATCCCACAAGGCATGCCTAAGCATACTTAGCAAATATTAAGGGAAGATTTAGCCGAACTCTATGCGAAATCAGAACTCTATCCCACGAGGCTTCCCTAAGTAGACTTAAAAATATTAACGGAAGAGTAAGCCGAACGTTATGTGTACCGAACTCTGTCCCAAGATGCTTGCCCATGTATACTTTGCGAATGTTAAGGGAAGAGTTAGCCGAACTCAATGAGAGTACCGAACTCTGTCCCAAGAGGCTTGCCTACGTATACTTAGCAAATATTAAGGAAAGAGTTAGCCGAACTCTATGCGAGTTTTGAACTCTGTCCCACGAGGCTTGCCTAAGTGTACTTAAAAAATATTAAGGAAAGAGTAAGCCAAACTTTACATGAGTACTGAACTCTGTCCCACAAGGCTTTCTTAAGTATACTTAGCAAGTATTAATGGAAGAGCTAACCGAACTTTATGCCAGTACCAAAACTTTTTTCCACGAGGCTTGCCTACGTATACTTTGCAAATATTAAGGGAAGAGGCAAACATTATATGAGTACCAAACTCTGTCCCAAACCTTAATACTTGGCAAATATTAAGGGATGAGTTAACCGAACTCTATTCGAGTTCCGAACTCTATTCCACGAGGCGTGGCTTATTATACTTAACAAATATTAAGGGATGAGTTAACCGAACTCTATTCCACGAGGCGTGGCTAAGTATACTTAGCAAATATTAAGGGAAGATTTAGCCGAACTCAATCGCACGTGGCATGCCTAAGTATACTTAGCAAACATTAAGAGAATAATTAGCCGAACTCTATCCAATGGGGCATGTCTAAGTATACTTAGCAAATATTAAGGGAAGAGTTAGCCGAACTCTATACGAGTACCGAACTCTATCCTAAGAGGCTTGCCTAAGTATACATAGCAAATATTATGGAAAGAGTTAGTCGAACACTATACGAGTTCCGAACTCCATCCCACGTGGCACGCCTGAGTATACAAAGCAAATATTATGAAAAGAGTTAGCCGAACATTATACAAGTTCCGAACGCTATTCCACGTGGCATGCCTAAGTATACAAAGCAAATAATATGAAAACAGTTAGCCGAACACTATGTGAGTTCCGAACTCTATACTTAGCAAATATGAAGAGAAGAGTTAGCCGAACTCTACTCGGGTTTCAAACTTTATGCCATAAGGTTTGCCTAAGTGTACTTAAAAAATATTAAGCGAAGAGTTACCCGAACTCTATGCGTGTTTCGAACTCTATCCCATGAGGCATTCCTAAGTATGCTTCGCAAACATTAAGGGAAGAGTAAACCGAACTCTATGCGAGTTTTAAACTCTATCCCACGAGGCATGCCCAAGGAAAGAGTTAGCCGAACTTTATGCGGAAACCGAACTCTAACCCATTAGGCTTGCCTAAGTGTACTTAAAAAATATTAAGAAAAGAGTAAGCCGAACTTTATATGAATACCGAACTTTGTCCCAAGAGGCTTGCCCAAGTATACTTAACAAATATTAAGGAAAGAGTTAGCCGAACTTTATGGGAGTACCGAAGTCTATCCTGCGATGCTTGCCTAAATATATTTGGCGAACATTAAGGGAAAAGTTAGTCGAACTCTATGCTTGTTCCGAACTCTATCCGACGAGGCATGCCTAAGTATACTTAGAAAATATTATGGAAAGAGTTAGCCGAACACTATGCGAGTTCTGAACTCTATCCCACGTGGCATGCCTAAGTATACTTAGCAATCATTTAGGGAAGAGTTAGCTGAAATCTATACGAGTTCCGAACTTGGTACCATGACGCATACCTAAGTATACATAGCATTTATTAAGGGAAGAGTTAGCCGAACTCTATGCGAGTTTTGAATTATATTCCATGAGGCTTGCCTAAGTGTACTTAGAAAATATTAAGGGAAGAGTTATCCAAACTATATGCGTGTTCCGAACTTTATCCCATGAGGCATGCCCAAGAATACTTAGCAAACATTCAGGGAGAGTAAGCCAAACCTTTGCGTGTTCCAAACTCTATCCCATGAGGCATGCCTAAGTATACTTAGCAAACATTATGGGAAAAGTTAGTCGAACTCTATGAGTGTTCCGTACTCACTCCCACGAGCGACGCCTAAGCATACTTAGCGAATATCGATGGAACAGTTAGCCGAACTTTATGTGAGCACCAAACTCTATCCCATAAGGCTTACCTAAGTATACATGTAAAATATTAAGGGAAGAGTAAGCCGAACTCTATACTAGTTCCGAACTCCATCCCATGAGGCATGCCTAGGTATATTTTGGAAATATAAAGAGAAGAGTTAGCCGAACTCTATGCGAGTTCCGAACTCTATCCTACGAGGCTTGCCTGAGTGTACATATAAAATATCAAGGAAAGAGTTAGCCGAACTTCGTACCAAACTCTGTCTCCATAGGCTTGCCTTAGTATACTTAGAAAATATTAAAGTAAGAGTTAGCCAAACTCTATGCGAGTGTCTGACTCTGTCCCACGAGACTTGCCTACGTATACTTACCAAATATTTAAGGAAAAGTAACCCGAATATAGTCCGACTAACGAATTCTATCCCGCGATGCTTGCCTAAGTATACTTAGGAAACATTAAGGGAAAA
>BRYE01000018.1:8242500-8245000 GCA_030159115.1 Actinidia arguta var. hypoleuca
ACTTAACAAATATTTTGGAAAGAGTAAGCCGAACTTTATACGAGTACCGAACTCTATGTCAAAAGGCTTGCCTAAGTATAGTTAAAAAACATTAAGGGAAAAGTTAGCCAAACTATATGCGAGTTTCGAACTCTGTCGCATGAGACTCGCCTAAGTATCCTTAGCAAATATTAAAGGAAGAGTTAGTCGAACTCTATACGAGTTCCGAACTCTGTTCCACGAGGCTTGCCTAAGTATACTTAGCAAATGTTTAGGGAATAGTTACCTGAAGTCTATGGGAGTTCCGAACTCTGTCCCACAATACTTGCCTAAGTATACTTAACAAATATTTGGGGAAATGTTAGCTGAACTCTATAGGAGTTCCGACCTCTATCCCATGAGGCTTGCTTAACTATGCTTAACAAATATTTGGAGAAGAGTAAGCTAAACTTTATACAAGTACCGAACTCTGTCCCACGAGACTTGCCTAAGTATACTTGGAAAATATTAAGAGAAGAGTTAGCCGAACTCTATGCGAGTTTTGAACTTTGTCCCATGAGGGTTGTCTAAATATACTTAGCAAATATTAAGGGAAGTGTTAGCCAAATTCTATCCGAGATTCGAACTTTGTCCAACGAGGCTTTCCTAAGTATACTTAGCATACATTTAGGGATGAATTAGCCAAACTCTTTGCTAGTTTCGAACTCTGTCTCATGAGGCTTGCCTAAGTTTACTCAGCAAATATTGTGAGAAGAGTTAGCCGAACTATACGTGAGTTTTGAACTTTGTCCCACAAGGCTTGCCTAAGTATACTTAGCAAATATTTAGGAAATAATGTGTTGAACTCTATGCGAGTACCAAACTCTGTCCCACAAGGATTGCCGAAATATACTTAGCAAATATTTAAGGAAGTGTAAGTCGAAGTTTAAATGAGTAGCAAACTCTATCCCACGAGGCTTGCCTAAGTATCCTTAGCAAACATTAAATGAAGAATTTGTTGAACTCTATGCAAGTTTCGAACTCTTTCCCACGAGGCTTGGCTAAGTGCACTTAGCAAATATTAAGAGAAGAGTTAGCCAAACTATATACGTGTACCAAACTTTGTCCTAAGAGACTTGCCTAAGTATACTTAGCAAATATTAAGTGAAGAGTTAGCCGAACATTATGCAAGTTCCGAACTCTATCTCACAAGACTTGCCTATATGTAGCAAATATTTAGGGAAGAGTTAGCCTAACTCTACGCGATTACCGAATTGTGTCCCATGAGTCTTTCCTAAGTATACTTAGAAAATATTAAGGAATGAGTTTGACGAACTCTATGCGAGTTCTGAACTTTGTCCCACGAGTCTTTCCTAAGTATACTTAGCAAAGATTTTGGGAAGAGTTATCCAAACTTTATTCAAGTACCGAACTTATTCCGAGTACACTAATGTACCAAATTCTGTTACCTAGCGTGTCATTTCAAAAATAAGTTCCAAGTCCCAATGTTTAACACACGTTTTTACAATAAGTTCCAAGTGTTTAATACACAATACATAATACATTTTATACAATTTGCTTTCATTCTTGTAGATGTAGGTGACTACTGGGTGTAGCTTTGAGGTCTACCGATAGATAGGACTCTAGAGGCAAAACCAGAATATTCACTACCGTTAGTGGATTGAGCACTACCGGTAGACAGCATTCTAGAAATGAAATCAAAATATTCACTATTGGTAGTGGCCTTGAGCACTATCGGTAGACAGACTTTCAAAGACTAAATAAAAATATTCACTATTGGTAATGTCTTGAGCACTACCGATAGAAAGAGTTTCAGAGGCGAAATTAAATTATTTACTACCGATAGTGGCCTCAACATTACCGGTAGACAGGATTCTAGAGGCTAGCCCAGATCCAAGCACTATCGGCAGAGGATTTATAACTACTAGTAGATCGCGAATCCAGTCAACTCCAGAAATAGAACTATCGGTAGTCCATTCGTGACTACTGGTAGTAAAGATAAAAAAAAAAGATCATTTCCAGCATTTACCAAATCTAAACTTTTTCATAAAACAAATTTTATTCTTAAATATCTAGATTTTTTATGTTAGGGTTTTATATATCCAAAATAATGTCTCAATAGGCTAAGAATAAGTCATCAACACACTTTAAAGATTAAACCCTAACAAGTTAACCCCTTTGATACGAATCCCACTAAAAGAATGAGACCCGATACAATAAGGAACCCAAGATCGTTCTATGATCAGAATTGAATGAGAGCCCTCGACCCGTTGTTTACGACAAACAAGAACCTTGGTGTATATATAACCTTCAACCCCATTGTTTGATGCGAAACAAGAACCTCGGTATAAGGAAGACCCCACAAACGGTGTTGGAAACCCGTTTGATAAGTCGTTGGTGAACGCCACGGAAAACCCGATAAGTTCGAATAGTTCTTCAAAGAACCGTAGAGAATTATTCTCACAATTTTACTAAATTCATAATCTGCCTTCTTTTCATTGCTTAAACACCTATTTAAAAG
>BRYE01000018.1:8260000-8265000 GCA_030159115.1 Actinidia arguta var. hypoleuca
TAGCAAATAATTTTTCCTTCCTAAGCACATCTAGAACAGATTTCAAATGTACTACATGATCATTCACATTTTTGCTATAAATGAGTATATCATCAAAATAAACAACAACAAATCTGCCTATAAATGCTCACAAAACATGATTCATAAGTCTCATAAAGGTGCTCGGAGCATTAGTCAATCCAAAAAGGCATAACTAACCATTCATACAAACCATATTTTGTTTTAAAGGCAGTTTTCTATTCATCTCCTTCTTTTATTCTAATCTGATGATAACCACTCTTTAAATCAATTTTAGAAAATACACAAGAACCATGTAGCTCATCTAACATGTCATCTAAACGAGGAATAGGATGACGATACTTAACCGTGATGTTGTTGATGGCCCGGCAATCAACACACATTCTCCACGTCCCATCCTTCTTAGGTACAAGTAAAACTGGAACGGCGCATGGGCTCATGCTTTTCCTCACGTGCCCTCTCTCCAACAACTCACTCACCTGCCGTTGAAGCTCCTTTGTCTCCTCGGGATTGCTTCTATAGGCTGGTCGATTTGGAAGTGCTGCACCTGGGACAAAGTCAATTTGATGTTCAATCCCTCGGATTGGAGGTAACCCATGGGGTGTTTCCTTGGGATAAACATCCTTATACTCCTGCAAAAGAGAACCAATAGCACTAGGCAAAGCAAGGTCAAGTTCGTTAGTGTTAAGAAATGCCTCTTTGTACAAAAGTACAATCATCGGCTGATTTGAAAACATTGCTCGCTTAATATCACTCACTTTTGCATAGAAATTCTTTTGTTTTCTCTCTGATTTTTTCTCAATGGCCGAATTTTGATTTTCTTTTCCTCTCTCATTTTTCTCGGCCTCTCTCTGATTTTCACTCTTTTTCTTTTGCTCACTCTTTTTTTTTTGATTTCTCCCTTTTTTTTGATCACTCTCTTTTTGCAACCTCACTTGATCCTCATATACTTGTTGCGGTGTCAATGGTACAAGAGTGATTGACCGTTGATTAAGTACAAAGGAGTATTTGTTTGTAAAGCCATCATGCTTCACACGCCTATCAAATTGCCATGGACGCCCTAGCAATAAGTGTCCCGCTTGCATTGGTACTACATCACGCAACACTTCATCTTCATATTTGCAGACTCGGAATGCCACTAACACCTGCTTGTTCACCCTTATCTCACCACTATCATTCAGCCATTGTAGCTTGTACGGTTTAGGGTGCTTCATCGTGGTTAGTCCCAATTTTTCCACCATGATTGTGCTTGCAACATTAGTACAACTACCACCATCAATAATCACACTACATACCTACCTTGTCCTTGATGTAGCACCTAGTGTGAAAGATGTTCTCCCGCTGCGCTTCGTTCACTTCTCTTGCTTGCAAGCTTAGGACTTTCCTCGCCACCAAGGTCAATGAATCTGGGGCTAAGTATTCCTCCTCGGGAATGTCCTCCAATGGTGGCATGTCGTCGGTGTCGGAATCTTCATTGTCGGTCACAATTTCACCATTGTCTTGCAATACCATGACCTGCTTGTTTGGGCATTGACTTGCTATATGTCCCCTGCCTTGACATTTAAAACATTTAATATTATGGTTCCCAGAGGTAGAAGTGTCAGTTTTACCTTGTGAAGCGTGGCTGGTATTCGTGGCCTTAGGCTCAGATTTAGAAGTTTGAGACTTGTCCATCTGCTTGGCATAATTCGGTTTCCAAGAGGTAGAACCGGAGTTATGGGCTGCACGTGACCCAACCCCCCTCTTGAGTTGTTGCTCCACTTTGATGGCCATGTGCACCATGTCTTCCAACTCCACATAATGCTGCGTCTCTACCTTATATTGAATTTCCTGGTTTAAGCCAAGTAAAAACCTAGCCATTGTAGCCTCCCGATCTTCCTCTACATCAGCTCGGATCATAGCCATCTCCATCTCCTTGTAGTAATCCTCTATGCTCCGACTGCCTTGTCTAAGACCTTGCAATTGTTTGTACAACTCTCGGTAGTAGTAGCTTGGAACGAACCGCCTTCTCATCACCGTTTTCATCTCCTCCCATATCTCTATTGGCCGTTCTCTATTCTGAAAATTCAATCACGGCTAATTTTACCTTCTTTGCTTCAGAATAGTTATGGCAATCGAATATGAACTCCTTCTTCTTCTCCCACTCAAGGTATGCTTCAGGATCAGATTTGCCTTGAAATGAGGGAATCTTCATCTTAATACCTCCCAAGTTGTTATCTTCCCACTGCCTAGCTTCTCTAAACTGCCCTCCATGCCTCCTATTGCTAACAACAGAGTCCCGATCATCTTCTACATCAAAACCAGCCCCATAAGGCCCTTCATCTTCAACCCTTACTTCCCTCAGTTGAACTCTTGCCCTTCCACGCACATTAAGGATGCGTTGTGGCTGCTTCTCATGTGTACTCTCCATTTGATCTATCCGTTCGTGAACTTGTTCCAGTTCCAACTTCATCACATGCCTCATCTCACTCATCATGGCCTCCATAAACATCTTTGGATCAGCCAAATCCGTAGCACCTTCAGCATTGCTCTTAGCATTGTTGTGAGACATATTTGCTACAAAACAATGTTAGAAAATACAAGAAAATAGGACCTCACAGTTCTCTCCCTTACGTGTTTACACTCCAGAGTGTGATTCACTCTACACTCGTGGCTTTTAACCCTCTAATATTCTCACCACTCTTGCCTTTTTCCACTCAATAATTCTCTTTAAGTTCTTTTGAAACTAAACAAACAATACTCAAAATTTCCAGCAACAATTCACCAAGAACTTATCAATGGAATTTCAGGGGTTAAAGGTAAGAATAAAAAGAACTCGGCTGATTAGGGTTTCAGAAGCACAAAATAGCAAACTTTACACGAAACTTATCAAGGAATTTCAGAATATTTGATTTTGGAGCCAGAATGAAAGAACCAAGTATTCTTTCTTTCTTTTTTTTTTTTTGAACTAGATGCGCGAACAGTAACAGAGAATAGTGAAAGAAAGATAAGAGGATATTGAACCTGATTTTTAGAGACCTTTGCTCTGATACCAAATGATACGAATCCCACTAAAAGAATGAGACCCGATACAATAAGGAACCAAAGATCGTTCTATGATCAGATTTGAATGAGAGACCTCAACCCGTTGTTTACGACAAACAAGAACCTTGGTGTATATATAACCTTCAACCCCGTTGTTTGATGCGAAACAAGAACCTCGGTATAAGGAAGACGCCACAAACGGTGTTGGAAACCCGTTTGATAAGTCGTTGGTGAACGCCACGGAAAACCCGATAAGTTTGAATAGTTCTTCAAAGAACCGCAGAGAATTATTCTCACAATTTTACTGAATTCATAATCTGCCTTCTTTTCATTGCTTAAACACCTATTTAAAAGGCTGGCCATTACAAGGAAACTTTTTAAAATGGTAAACCTAATTAAATGCTAAAATCTGGTAAGAAATATCTTACTTGCCTAAAAGGAAAAGACAATCAGCCTTTTAATGGGCTGATCACTAGCCTAAACTAGAAAAGGAAATTGAGGAGCTTAACATGGCTACGTTATTCACGTCCAAACATTCAAGACAAAACCAAAAAAAGAAAAAGGAAAGTAAATGGCTTTCAATCAGCCCAAAAATTAGGATTATTCTTGACATGCCAATTTAAGCTTTTACTTGGTCTGATTCTTCTAGAACTCGAATCATGTTGATGAATCCTTGTGGCTCACGTGGATCATGCTCAATGGGCCTCCACGAGTTGGCTTGAGTCCATGCCTCTTAAATCAGTCTGTTGAGTACATCTTTAAACTTGCTCGTGCTCTCGTCACCGGACCATTTGGGACTTGAACTAGGTCCCTTGCAGTTGTGCTGTGATTTGCATCACGCTTTACCTCGAATAGATGGAAGAAAGCTCCAAGGAAATGATGATAAAGAAGAGGTATGGCTGAAACTTCAAGTTGCTCTAATTTCAAATATTTTTTATTTGATGCAAAACCCTTGTTGAGTAGATGATTTTCTTCCAAAGAACCACTACCTAAATCTCACTCTAACATACTCAAATCTTGAAACCCTCTTTGTCTCAAGACATGGAGAGGGAGAGGGAAGTAATAAATGCTAAGAATTTTGGGGATCGGGGGAGCTTAGATCAAAAGGAGAGAGAGAGAGAAAAGAAAAAAGTAAAATGTACTCTAGGCCCTTAGGCCTTGTTTGGCAAACACAAGATAATAAGGCCAATTATGGGTCAAAGTAAATGGTTCATTCTCACACAAACCCACTTGCAACTTGAAGCTAAATGGCCCACACTCGTAGGCCCAAAACTAAATACATCTAAGCCCAACTGCACCACAAGTGACCCAATTAAGTTAAATAGGACAAATTATACTAAAGTCCAAAATGGCATATGTTTATATATACACACACACACGGACATATATATATATATACATATAATATGATGACATCACATATGCGTCTTAATTTCCTAATTATATAAGAAAATTTTATAACCTTATAGCTCCACCCACCTTGCCTACTAGAACTCTTTTATCAACTTGTTCAGATACTTTTCTTCATTAAAGCCCGGCAAAATAAGGGGCGAGTAAGCTTATGGCAAGTTCAAAAACTCTACCTTTAATGTTGCTACAGTCCAGGCTGGGTGCTTTACGGGAGTACTAAGTTCTTTTAAATAGGCGAGTCAACCTTCTTGGAAAATACTGGGGTGAAGTTCGGCCACCTGTCTTTCATAAGAGTCACCAGCCCCGCTATAGCCACGATTAAATACCTGCTCATACACTGGGCCAACAACCACCTTATGGAGCTCATCTCATTGTGAAGTTCTTCTTGACTAGCATCAACCTCAATCTTGGACTTGGTAGTAGCATTATCGCTGGCTTTACGAGCTGCCTCCTCCACGACGAACTTCTTCTTATCCTTCTTTAGACCAGGCTCCAAGGCGTTGGCTCTCGTTATGACATTCTTAACCTCAGAGGAGTATTTCTTCATT
>BRYE01000018.1:8272500-8277500 GCA_030159115.1 Actinidia arguta var. hypoleuca
CTCAACGATCCAAAATCTCAACTGATTTCTCGATGTAGCTCAAATCTTCACTCACGTCTAATAGATGGTGATTAGCTATGTGCACGGGGTCGTGAATATACTTCTGTAGCATTGAAACGTGAAATACGTCGTGAACGTATGACACCTCCGGTGGAAGAACTTCAAAAGTATCTTGGTTTCGATTTCTTTTTTTTTTCAAAACAACTTATTCTCTTGGCAGGAGATACCTCTAAGAACACATGGTCCCCTTCCTCAAATTTCAAATCTCATCTCCGAATGTTTGCATAGCTCTTTTGGCGACTCTGGGCGGTTTGAAGTCTTTACTGAATCACTTTGATCTTATCGGTGGTTAGTTGAATAATCTCTGGTCCTAAAATATGTCGTTCTCCAACTTTGGTCCAGCAAATGGGAGATCTATATTTTCTTCCATAGAGTGCTTCATAGGGTGCCATTTCGATGCTTGGATGAAAGCATTACAGTTTGTGCTAGACATTGCGTGAAAGCATTATAGTTTGTGCTACCACAAGGCTGCTACCACAAGGCAAGTTTAAAAGTTTTGCAGAGTGTCAACAAAAGTCACCCATAAACTGAGCTTACCAACAGATAGTACAAGGTTCCATGAGTCGGGGACTCAAATAGGGGTTGAGAGGGAACCACCTGCAGAGATGGTAGTAGTTCTATGCTGCCTCTTTCTAGAGGATTTGACATTTTGTCCCTTACCTTTGTCTTTCAGCTGCTTGGCAGTCCGGGTGACAGGTGACGAACTTTGCACCTAGGTGGGGGGAGTAGAGTAGAGGTTTGACCCTTCGGCTGAGGAGTTCCAGTGAGTTGCTCGCTCACTTTTAACAACTTTGGTTACTTGAACTAAGTTGTATTGGAAACTTTTTTTCTCTTTCCTCTTCTTCTTCTTTTTCCTCCTTTGGCTCTGCTTGATTGGAGTGCTCAACCTCCTCCCTTAGAACCTCCGTGATCTAAACGTGTTGGGGTAAGACTATCTCAGAGGCCTCATTGTCCAAGCTGGATATAATGACTAAATCGTCTATGACCAGGTTACCTCCTTGTTGTTCTTCCTTTCCTCTTCTTCCAAGTTGCTTGATGACTCAAATGAATATCCCTTTATAAGTGCAGCTTGTAAATTTCTGCCTAAAAGCTAAACCGAGCTGGAACTATTGGAAACCATTTTTTTCCCTCTTCCTTCTTCTCAACAAAAGCAGTCGTACCTGTATTTATCCAATCACTGATGGTCTAGTTACCCTAGCTTGATGACGCAGCAAGTTGTGCGGGGTTTACTAGTTCTCTGATTTGGAGAGGGGGCAGAGCTAGCTAGTTAAGGAAGGTAGATGTGTGGGGGATTGTGTGGTGGTAGATCGGGTCATAACCATGCAAGGTTATTTCATCACATGGACTTCGGTAGTTGTTGGCTCAACCTATAGCATCTTTACATTATTCAAACCAATTTCTATAGTTGTTATTGAAACTTGCAAAGTAAACAAATTGGACTGTCATGTGTTAGAATTTTGATAGATATAAATAAAAGTATGAAGAAACAAACTTAAACATGCATGACAAAGATAAATCCTTACCATTATTACCCATAGCCTGTCATCGCCAAGAAGGAATTCATAGTTCCCCAAAACCCAAATGAACTTGTCTAGGTACAAGTTCTTGTCTAGGCTATCTAGCATTAGCCTAGTTCAAGGTTGCTTCTATTCTTGAGCCTTAGATAATGATTCCCTGAGTAAACATTTAATGCCAGGCTCGCACTTTGGCTGGACTACATTGTAGACATGTAGAAATTCAAAAGCCGATAATGGCATCTCCTCCGTTCTCATTAAAGTGTCAACAACCAGCATGGTCCTTGCAAATCTTTCTAACACTTGTATGAAGGTGAGGCTACAATGAGCCATTACCTCCTTCAATAGAGGGCTGATGGGAAATTGAAGTCCCGCCTGATGAATAAGCCATACTTGAACGGGGATACGATCACCGTTCCCTTCTACCGTAGCGACTACCTTATGTTCCCCAGGTCATTCTAAGATAACAACAGGTGGGATCCCGTGATCCCTCCTAAGCTTGGTCAAGGCAGCCTCATTATGCATAAGGTGTTGAGCTCACTTAATTTCCATGTGTTTGAAAGAAAAACAAAATCCTATCATTTCAAGCTATATTAACCTAGTTTGGTTTTATCGTAGCTAACATAGTGGGGTAGAGCTAGTCGAAGTGCTTGTGAGTTTCAAGATCTACTCTACAAAGCCTAAAGTGGTACACTTACTGAGCTACTACATGTTATTGGGATGAATTTAAGTCATTCACATGGTTTTATGTATTATCATTACCCAAATGACTTGAGGGTGTAACCCTAGTGCATCGGGCTGGTGTTGCTCTACAAGGTTCAGATGCATAACACAAGTTAACCCCATTGCAACAGTGGAAATGGATTGACATGCGGTTTTCAAGCCATGTGTGAGGGAAGCTTAAGAGGCGTTTGTCAATGGTGAACGAATGGCAGTGACATACCCAAACTCACAATTTTGGTGTTTCAAAGCAAACTCACGTTATGTAAATCGCCGATTCAAAGCGAGAACCAACATTTTGACAAGTTTTTACCAAATGGAACCCATTCAAGGACAAAGAACACGGTCAAAAGTTGAAAAATGGACTTACAATGGTTATTTAAAGATGACCGTGAAGGTGAGTAAGATCAACAACAATGGAGATGCTATCAGAAATAATGGTTTTGATGACGAAGATGACGGTGGCTAGTTCACTAGATCTCTCTCTTTTCTCTCTAGAATGCTTGGGTAGCAGATGTGAATAGTGGGTCAGTTTGAGTTCCCTATTTATAGGGGAACTCTAATCGTTTCATTTTCATGCCCAAAAAATGCCTAAGGATGGATGCACTGCTTCAATTTTCATGCCCTAATTGAGCTCCATAGCAAATAAAAGACTAATATGTGGCATAAAAAAATTAAATGTACAAGTTTGTAGGCACTTTTGATGTAACACCACGAATTCGTTAAATTCGTGAAATACATAAATCATGATATGTATGCTAATTAATGAGGCTAAGTATTAAGTTAGAGGAAATAAAATCTACATTAAGAATCCATAGATCTTAAGTTTCATTCTGCTTAGTTTTCTTCTTAGAGTTCGAACGCTAGGAAGGGCATTCGAATGCCTACCCAAAATCCTTCTTACAGTTCAAACGTTAAAAAGAGCGTTCGAACACTCTCAGTATCTCAATTTCACGTTTTCTTATTAGCGTTCGAATGCTAAGGAGAACGTTTGAACGCTAAGGCCTGTAACAAGATCCATCCACTTTCAAGTCTTCAGGGCGTTCGAACGCTGAGTGCAAAATTGTTCTTAGCGTTTGAACGCTAAAAATAGCATTCGAACGCCAATAGTATAAAATAAAAAATAAAAAGCGATCACCAGATTAAAAAGAGGGGAGCCACATGGGATTATTTTCCATTTGTCTAAGGTTATAGACCCATGAACATAGCCATACACCACACAACACCCACACCTATGTGTATATACAGAGAGAAAGGAGAGGAAAGAAAGGAAAGAAAGACAAGAGGAAGAAAGAGAGAGGGGAAAGCCTTGAGCGCTCCACCTAGGCTAGAAGAAGCCATTGTTGGAGCTTAAGGAAGCTTTGAGAAAAGGTAAAACTCAAAACCTAGTATGTATAGTTAGGTGTATTATGTATATATGTAATAAATATGGAGTTAGAGACCTCCTTGGATCTCAAATTGAGTTAAATGACATTTATTGGTGTTTGAATGAGACAAATTAAGAGTGGGTTTGCAAAAACCCCAATTCCACCATTTTGGGTTTTGTTTTGAGTTCGATCTTAGATCTCTTAGGGGTTAATGGTTAGTTTTCTTTGAATTTTAGTTATTGTAGTCCCTTTAAGTAGTTCATCACACCATAGAATCCTCAGAAAAGATTGGGTTGAGTTTTGACAAAAAATTTTAAGGACTAGCTACTGTTCCTATAGTTCCACGCAGATAGTGTTCAAACGCCCATGAACAGTGTTCGAACGGTCTAGACTTTCAGCCTTAGCATTCGAACGCCACTTTTAGAACACTTTTGAGCTTTCAAACAGTAGTTGCTTTTAGCCTTAGCGTTCGGACGCCAAACCCAGTGTTCGAATGCCAAGCCTAATATGTTACTATGCAATGAATGAAAACCCATGGATGTTTGGTTTACACAGAAAATAAAGTATGTTCAAAGTACGAATGCATGTGACACTCGGGGTCCCCCGTGGTGGGACCTTAATCTAGCCTAATGGTCCTAGAAGGTAGATGGGGGACGTGAAATAAACCATTTATATCCGAGACATCTCAATCCTAAAGAGCCACTCGACCTATATGGTCATCTTGTTATGTTACGTTATGCCGAGTTGTTACTTTTTAATGATATGTTATGTATGTTATGCCATGCCTATGTGAGCTTCAAGTTTATGAAAAACTATGTTTCAAGAAAAGTTATGTTATGCTCACATACTTTATGAAATGATATATGTATGATATGAAAATAATCCATGGTATTTTACAATCATGCATCTGTTGTTATTCACTAAGCGTTAGTTTACGTTTTCGAAAACTTTTTCAGTTTCAGGAAATCAAATCGAAGAGCCATAAAAGGAAGTTAACAGGCAGGATAGTAGTTTTTTGGTCGATGGCTTTATGATGTTTTGAGGTTATGTATAACTAAAGTCTAGCTTTGGGATGTATGTAAAATTTAATTACTTAGGCACAACTCTGTATAAATTATGCGCATATCACTTTATCTATTTTCAGTACTATGACGTTTTTGCGAAAAGAAAGCAAAAAATTTATATCATTTTAAATGAATATGCATAGGATAATTATACATAGGCCTTGGTGGGCCAGCCACCGGCCATCACGCGCCCACGATCTGTATAGGGTGGGTTATGGGGCATGACAGAGTGGTGTCAGAGGATTAGATTTATACGTACACATAGGTTTACGCCA
>BRYE01000018.1:8317500-8327500 GCA_030159115.1 Actinidia arguta var. hypoleuca
TTCTCACAACAACAATCATCAATATCAATCTATGAAGATTGAGGTACCTAGGTTTGATGGAACAGATGTTTCTGGGTGGATATTCAAAATTGAACAATTCTTTCAATTTTATAACACACCGGATGATCAAAGAATTTTTATTTCTTCCTTTCATTTGGATGGTCTTGCATTAAGTTGGTTTAAGTGGATGCATGATAATGGATTCATAAGAGTCATGGAAAGGAATTTTGAAAGCTATTAATCTCAGATTTGGGCCTTCTATGTATGAAGATTATAGAGGAGCTTTATCCGAATTGCAGTAGACTTTATTCAAACCAAGTTGGAAGATCTTTCTACAAAGGTATATGGCTTATCTAAACAACTATTGATTAGTTTCTTTATTTCTGGATTGAAGTCAGAAATCAAGCGTGAGTTGTTGGTGGCACAACCTCAATCATTATTGCAAGGTATGGCTCTTGCAAGATTATAGGAAGACAAATTTAATGAGTTGAAACAGTATTTCAAATCTTCTAGGCAACGACCTATATCGTTATGCCCCGCACATAATTTCAAATCTTCGGTGTATCACCTCGACTCTTGGCACTGGCATCGCTGGTTGTTGTGGTGCATTATCATGGTTATTGTTGTGAGCATCCTGGACTACTTGAACGAGTCCCTCTAGGATCTTCTCAATACGATCAATTCGGCCTTCGAGTTCCACGCAAGGATCAAAATTTCATTTCGAGGGGTCGTTTCGGTTGGCTCGGAAACGAAAACGTTTCGAAATATTTCGAAAATGTTTCGGAATATTTCGAAAATATTTCAAAAGTGACAAATAATAAAATACAATCTCTCATATGAAAATGTACATCATTTATAAAAAAATTTAAATTCTAGTTAATACAACTTATTGTTTAGGTATATAACGTTGTATTTTGGTGCATTTTTCTATGTTTCAGCGTATTTTGATCGTACTAATAATGTTTCGTTATTCCACTAATGTTTCGCTTCGGTCTCTTAGGAAACGGAAACGTTTCGACTGTTTCCATGAAAATAAAAGGAAATTTTGTTCCTTGGTTCCACGGTCTTTCGACGGCCCCGACCTTCCCTTCTAGGTGGCATAGCTCATTACAAGCATATTGATTGTTTATACACTTATTATAATCATAATTCATATAACACTTTTAGCACATAACATATATTCTAATCAATCCTAAAGTTCTATCTAGACATGACTCTATCGTATGGTGTCAACCTATAGCTCTGATACCACTCTGTCATGCCCCGAAACCTAGCCTATGCAGATCGAAGGAACGTGACCGGCCGGCGGCTTACTCACCAAGGCCGACTTACCTTAACCCGGTTGATCACTTGTGCATATTCATTATAATGATATAAAATTTTGTGAAAATATCATAATAATTAAGAATAGAAAGTGTAGATGACATACAAAGTATATAGAGCTTTACCTAAGTTTTTAACTTTATACAAACATAACATGGCCAACTCGTCATAACATAACTAAATAAAATAGGGCCTAACTCGTACAAAACATCATAAAGCCCTTGGGTCGTAAAACTAAAATTTGCCTGCTATCTTCTTTTTAAGGCTCCTTAGATTGGCTTCCTGAAAATGATTTTTAAAAACATAAGCTATACGCTTAGTGAATAACAATGATGCATGAACGTAAAATACTATGTATCATTTGCATATCAAACATATCTTGTTGAAACTATCATGTAAGCATATCATAGCTTTTTCTGAAACTTAATTTTCATAAACTTAAAGCTCACATAAGCATATCATAGATTAAACTTTCATAGTCACGAACATAACATATCATGAGAAGTGTAACAACGGCATGACATAGTAACCATATAGGTTACGCTGGGGCTCTTTATGCCGGAGACGTTTCTATCGTAGATAGTTTATTTCACGTCCCCTATCATAGAACTATCGGTGCTAGACTCAGCGTTTCTACATTTAAAAGAACATAAGGTATGGGATATCAATATTATGTTTGATAATAAATGAATCAAATTAATACAATCTCTCGGCCTGACCTTAAGTACTCTCGCTTTAGGTTAAGATCTCTTTAAAATGGGTCTAAAGTCTCCCAATAGGTAGGTTAAAGGCCTAACACTCTTTGGCCAAAAATACAGTGTTCTAAGTGAAAAAGGCCAAACTGTCTGAAAATTTGCTTGGCATTCGAACGCTGGGAAGTAGCGTTCAAATGCTAGGCTACCGTTCGAACATTGGGTCTAGCGTTCGTACGCTGGCTACGCGTAGCAGTAAAATGGCTACTGAAATTTTCCAAGATTTGTAAAACATCAACCCAACTCTTCCAAGGCTCCTAGGGTACTAAGATTGACTCAAGGGAACTACATTAACCCAAAAATCAACTCTCAACTGTAACCCTAGCATTGTAGATCTAAGATCAAAAATTAAAAAACCCTAAATGGTATAAATTGGGGTTTTTGCAAACTCACCCCCAAATCTACTAAATCAAACCCTAATCCATGTTATTTGACCCAATTGAGACTCAAGGGAGTCTCCAAACTAACATACATTCCATATATACACATATAACATAAAAATGTTTAGGTTTTGACTTACCAAAATCCCAACTCAGGAAATGGTTTCCCAAGCTTTCCAAGTTCTACCTCGCTCTCTCCTTCCTTTCTTCTTTCTCTTCTTTCTTTCTTTCTCTTCTCTCTTTCTCTTTTTTTCTCTCTTGTATGTGTGTGTGTTGGGTTTATATATGTATATAATTTGAGATGCACATGGAAAATGATCCCATGTGCCTTCCCCCACCATAAACCTTTTGTTCCTCTTTTTCCTTTTTTCTTTTTATTTCTTCATTTTATACTGTTGCCATTTGAATGCCAAAATTAGCATTCGAATGCTAAGAAGGAATTCAGCCCTAGCATTCGAACTCCTCGTTCGAACATTATGAAGACTTGAACTGACTGAAATCTATTATAGGCGCTAGTATTCAAACGTCAAGAAGAAATTGGCTAGCATTTGAATGCCATGTTCAAACGTCTTGAGGCATAAAAATTGATAAAACTTGTTACAGGCGTAAGCGTTCGAATGCTAAGAAGGATTCTGGACAAAAAATTGAATTCTAAGGTTTTGAGAATATTCTAACTTTAATTTACTCATTTTGACCCTTGAACTTTTAGTCACTCACATTAATTAATATACATGTCATAATTTACATAATTAAAAGAAATTAATGGGTTTAGGGTGTTACAGTTACCTCTTGGGCAGTCTTAGTCACTTCTCATTTTGATGTATATATATTTTTTATAATGGTGGCTTGAAATATAAACAACAATTTTTCTTCAGTGATCCTCTCTTATGGAGACATAAATGTAGATATTTGGATCTTAATTGCAATCTGACGACATCATTAGCTAAGAGTAGCTAATAATGAATTCAGTGAAGTAGCAATCTTAATAATCTGGGAAAAATAGCAAGCTCTTGGTGAATCGACACTGTTTGGCGAACAAAACCTTTTACAGTAGGAAATAGGTGGGTAAACTGGAGACATTGTTTTGATGAGAATAATTTCTCTGGCGATAAAAGTAACACCTTGATGACAGGGGAAATCACTTGGTGAAACATCATTCATGGAATTGGCGAGCACAACACTTAAAAAGATATTTGGGGGATTTGGCGAGATTCACTTGTTAAATTGGCACATAAAATAATTTGGTGAACAACACTTATCCCCTTACATTGGCGAATAAACTTGTCAATAATAATATAATGGCGATAACTGAGGAAATTGGCGATTCTATTAAAATAACCATAATTACGTTGAGATTGGTGGCAATAGCTATATGGAGATTCATACTTTCATGGCGATTGAGAGATGGCGATATTAATAATCAAACGCCCGTAAGGCGACCTTGACAACGTGTTGACCAAAGGGACTATTAGTAGTATCTCTTCAAGTGTTCAACATTTTCAAGGGTGGGGGAGTGTTTTTTGCCCATGTCTTCAAACCAATAAGTTCTTGGCCGGGAGATTTTGATAATCTTGTATGGCCCTTCCCATATTGGACCAAGTTTCTCGATGTTAGGCTCTTTGGTCTCCAATGTGACTTTTCTTAGGAATAGATCTCTGAGTTGGAAGGACTTGAGTCTGACCCTCTTATTGACGTACTTGGCGATCTGATGCTTGTAGGTTGTTTGGCAAACTTAAGCACGTTCTCTCTTTTCATCAAGAAGGTCAGGGTTGAGCTTTAGTTCAATCTTATTTGTTTTATTGTCGAAATTAGTTATACAAAGAGTGGGCATCCCTATTTCTATAGGTATCACTACCTCTGTGCCATATACCAACGAGTAGGGCATCTCGCTAGTTGGGATATGGCTAGTAGTACAATAGGTCCACAACAAAGTCAGTAGGTCGTCGATCCATCCTCCCTTGGATTTTTCTAGCCTAGTCTTCAGATTCCTCAGTATCGTTCAATTGGTGACTTCCACTTGCCATTTGCTTGGGGTAACCTGGTGAAGAGAAATAGTTGGCGATGGCAAGATATGAACAATTTTGAAACCGTCATTATTGAACTATTTTCCATTGTCGAAGACTATGACCCTTAGGATTCCAAATCGACATATGATGTTCTTTTGAACAAAATTCCTAGCTCTTTTTTTCGGTGATTTGGCAAGAGGCCTCTACCTTGATCCAATTAGTGAAGTAATCTATGGCAACTAACAAAAATTTCCTTTGTAGTGGCGCTTAAGGTAGTGGTCTGAGTATGTCTATTCACCATTGTGCAAATGGCTATGGGTTGCTCATCGGCATCATCTCGATCGGAGGGAGGTGACTAATTTGAGCGAACCTTTGGCATTTATCACATTTTTGGGTGTATGTCATAGCATCTCGCTCCATCTAAGGACAGAAATATCCTTGTTAGATCGCCTTTCTAACTAGTGATCTCACACTTGAATGGTTGCTGTAGATGCCTTCATGAATCTCTTTGAGCACGTACTTAGCCTCTTCTAGTCGGAGACATCTGAGAAGTGGACCCATGAAGGATCTCTTATAGAGGGTCCCTTAGAGAAGACAAAACCTGTTGATCGGTACTGGATTTGGCAAGCTTGAAGCTTGTTGGATGGTAATTCTCCAGTCCTGAGGTACTTGGCGATATAATTCATCCATGTAGGTTACGTCGTCATCTGACAAATGTTGATTTTGGTGATATCGATGCTTGGCCTTGGTAGGAATTCTAGAGGGATATTCCTATCTTTGACGAAGTTGAATGTGGAAGCTAGGTTTACCAAGACATCAACTTGCTTGTTGGATTTTAAGGTCTTTAATCTTCATCATCAGAGCTTTTACCTCGTCTAGATATGCCACCATTTGAAGATCTTTAGCTAAGTATTTCTTTTGCTTCATTGTTGGTGGCTTTGAATCAAATATGTATGGCATACTCTATTTGTTCACTTGAGGGGGTTTGGAGAATGAGGCCAGCGCCATAGCTACTATGGTTGGATGATCCATCTACAAACAAGTTTTATCTCACCGCGTTGCCATCTTTTTTCTCTTTTCTTTCTTGGCAAGTTCAACGTCAATGCCTGAAATTTCTTAAGAATTTGTTTGAGAGGCTGGTCCGTCAATTCTCAAGTATCTATTTTCTGCTTTGAGGAGGACTTTATTGATGTAGTATACTAGTCTTTGGACTTTATCTTCCTCTCTGATCAGCACGACGCTCACAGCCGTTGGTGACACGGATAAATACAAGGTGAGCTCCTCATCCATGTTAGGAACTGTTAAGAGAGGGTGATCTAAGGTATTTTTTCAACTTTTGGAAGTCTAGCTTTGATTCGTTCATCCAATCGAAGGCTTTACGCCCCATCTGAATTTTAAAGAATGACAAACACTTGTTAGCTAACTCAGAGATGAATCTATTAAGAGCAATAACTTATACAGTTAGGCTTTATACATCATTAATGCTCTTGGGTGATCTCATCATCAAGAGGGCTTGAATTTGATCAGGGTTGGCTTCGATTCCTGGCTTGGTTACCAGGAAATTGAGGAACCTTCCAAGAACACACTGAATATACATTTGGAGGGGTTCAACATCATACGATGTTGGCGCAAGATCTTGAAGGTTTTCTCCAGTTGGGCGATATGATCAAGCTGCCTTGAGGCTCTTGACTAGCATGTCATCGATGTAGACCTCCATGGTTTGTACATCGCCCCAGCGTTTTTCAACCCAAAGGACATGACCTTGTAGTAGTACAACCTTCTTTTCATGATGAATGATGTCTTCTCATTGTTTGAGGGATACATTTTGATCTAGTGATGCCATGAGAAAGCATCCATGAATCTCAAGAGCTCATGCTTTGACATAGCATCGACTATAAGATCTATCTTTGTAAGAGGGAAGTTATCTTTAGGGCATGCTTTATTTAGTTCGGTAAAATCAATGCATATCCTCCATTTCCCCCTTCTTCGGGGGCGACTATGACGTTAGCCAACCAATCTAGGTAATGGGACTCCCTTATTGCATTGGTGTTGATGAGCTTTAAAATTTTCTCGTCTATCACCTTTAGTCGCTCAGGGGTGAACTTTATTCTCTTTCGACGAATAGGAGGGTGATCCAAATTGGCGAACATTTTGTGAACCGTGATGTGGGGATATATACTAAGAACCTCTCATTGTGACCAGGCAAACACATCATAGTTCTTATTTAAAAATTTAACCAAGTCATCTTGTAGCTCTGCTGGCTCAGTCCCAATCATCACATGGCGATGTGGACAATTGGGATGTATGGAGATAGGAGTTACTTCTTCCAATAACTTGTTTTTTTTGTATCATGGGAATCTAGGAGAGGTGTGGTCTCCACCTTGTCTCTCAATTCTCCTATCTCGGCATCCTCTATCTTTAGTTGTTATTTGTTGCTCGATTTTATCACCATCACAAAACATTGCTTGGAGATCTCCTAGTCGCCTCTCACCTTGCCTACCCTAGTAGAGGTCAAGAATTTCATCACTAGGTGATAGGTGGAGGCGAAGGCTTTAATTTTTTCCAAAGTGGGGTGACCCAAGATGGCATTATAGGACGAAGGGCAATCTACGATAATGAAATCTTACCAAACTATCGTGGGCTGCATCCCCATTATCAAAGGCAACTTAATCCCCCCCATTAGATGGATCAATCCTCCCCCATAGCCGATTAAAGGAGTGTGAAATGGGTGGAGTTCGTCTTGCCCAATTTTCATCTTTTCAAAAGGCAAGAAGACCAAGATATCTGCTGTGTCGATCAATATCCTATAGACGTTGAAATTGGAAATATTGGTTAACACGACTAGAGCATCGTCATAGGGGAGGTAAAGTTCCTATAGATTATCATTGGTAAAGTTGATGGGAAGACTCCCCCCGGCTGCAAGTGAAGAAAGATTGTAAACTTCCTCTTTTGCTTCCCCATTTGCTTCTCGGGTGTGTCTCTTCCTTGAGGATGTTGAACATTATCCTCATCCAAAAACTCCATGGATGGTTTGGTTGTCCCCAGTTGTCGGCCTGTTATCAGCATATCGTTGTTCGAGTGTGGCTAGTTTTGGGCGATTAGCCACAAACTTTTTCAAGTATCCCTTCTTGATTAGGTCAGCAATCTACTCCTTTAGTTGAAAGCAATCTTATGTGTTGTGGCCACGATCCTGGTGAAACTCACAATACTTGTTCTTGTTTCTCCAGAGGGGTCAATCTTGATTTTACCAGTCCATTTTACAAATTTGTCATTCTTGATCTCCATAAGGACCTGGGCAATGAGAGTGTTGAGAGGAGGTGTTTAGCACACAATATTGAATACAATTGATATAAATTCCTCATTTTTGTATAATTGCACAAGTTAAAGCATTCAATTTAATCTATTTTGTTCGCAAGTTATTTTCATGAGTGGTGTAAGAACTTTAATGTTACAGACGTCCTTCTAGCCACATTTGGGTATATCGAGGAAGTTAGGATGAAGTCAAATGGCAAGAAGAGGCCCTGAAATGGCAATGTGGGACCCAAAGTGATACTTGGACAATCAAAGCAGGTGACTACTGGTAGTGGCTTCGAGCACTACCAGTAGTCAGAATTCCAAAGGCAAAAGTAGATTATGCACTACCTATAATACCCCAAAAGTAGTTAATGTGAGTTATTAGTAGTTATGTATCGAAAAGATTTAAAATAGAGTCAGAACGCCATCAAAACTTTAGGCTTAAGTTTTTGCCAAAATTCCTTCTTGGAATTCAAATGCTAGAAGTGGCATTCGAACGCCAGTCAATTTCTTCTTGGTGTTTTTCTTCTCATAGAGTTTTTACATTTAAGACGTATGAATGTTGCGTTTGAACGCTAGACAGATCTTAGCATTCGAATGTTCAAGTTGGCATTCGAATTACAATAGTAAAAAGGATAGAAAGAAAAAAAAAAGAAACAAAGGATTTAAGTGGAGGAGGGAACATGGGATTATTTCCCATGTGTGCCTTACCTTATACACTTACAAACAAATGCAACGCACGCACTCACGCGTAGAGAGAAGAGAGAGAGAGAGGACGAGAGAAATAAGAGAAAGAGAGAGGAAGAAGGAGAGAAAGGAGAGGAAGAAAGAGAGAGCTTGGAGAGTTCACCTCAAACTAGGAGAAGACCATTGTTGAGCTTGGAACTTTGGTAAGCCCAACCCTAACTTGTGTATATGTGTATGTATGTAACGTAGGTTAGTTTTAGAGATTCCTAGAGTTTCATTTGGGTTGAATGACAACTATTGAGACTTGATTTGAATGATTTGGGGGTAGGATTTGAAAAACCCCAAAATTCAAAATGTTAAGTTTTTTAAATTTTTAAATCTTAGATCTACAATGCTAGGATTGTGTTTGAGAGTCAATTTTTGAGTTATTGTAACCCCCTTGAGTTATCCTTGGTACCCTAGGAGCTGTGGAAGAGTTTGGTTGATGTTTTGCAAATTTTGGTAAATTTCAGTAGCCATTTCTACTACTGCGCCCCAGCCACCGTTTGAACGCCAGACCCCACATTCGAAAGGCAGCCTAGCGTTCGAACAACACTTCCCAGCGTTCGAATGCCAGGTCAATTTTCAAGTAGTTTGGCCTTTTTCCTTAGGACAGTTTAATTTGGGTCCAAAGTATATTAGCCGTTTAACCTACAAAATTGAAGACTTTAGATACTTGTTCAAGGAGTCTTGACCTAGAGCGAGAATATCTTAGGTCGAGTTGACAGTTTCGTATTAGTTGAATTATTATATTTTTGTATAATTGAACATAGTATTTACGTTTCCTTACCCTATGTCCTTTACATATAGGAATATGTCGATTAACGCCTAGTCAAGGAAACCGATGTGAGTAACATGATGCCATGAATAAAATCTATGTATTTTTCAAATGCTTTTGATACGAATTATATTGCATTCAATGTTTTTTCATGCTTTCAACGCACAAATGGTTATATGTTATGATATAAAAACCATGTCTTCGAAATGCAATGCTAATATTAGTATGTTATGATACAAAAACCCATGGATAATGATTTACATGAAAAATGAAGTATCTTCAATGTATAGTGACCCTCGGGGTCTTCTAATGGCAAGACATTAACCTAGCTGCCAGTCCTACGATAGGGGACAAAAAATAAACTATCAATAGTCCTACGATAGGGGATTGGAAATAAACTATCTATGTTGGGAGATGTCCCTGGCCTAAAGAGCTCCAGCATGACCTATATGGTTACTATGTTATGTTGGGAGAAATCCTTGGCCTAAAGAGCCCCAGTATAGCCTATATGGTTAGTATGTACAATTTTGAGATTTCCATGCCGAGTTGTTACACGTTTTAGTATTTACAGATTTAAAGTACTTACAACTTTATGATTAAGAAAGTTAAAGTTATGATACGTTTATGATTATAAAATGTTCAAGCTATACTGTGTTTACATGAGCTTCAAGTTTATGAAGGTTTCAAGTTTTAAAAAAGCTATGCCATATTTATATGATTTATGTCAAGCAAGATATGTAT
>BRYE01000018.1:8372500-8375000 GCA_030159115.1 Actinidia arguta var. hypoleuca
TTTATTTATCCTAATGTGTTGTAGTTGTTAGGAGAGAGATGATGTGTAATTGAGATATCTATGTCAGAGTGGTGTGGATTTAATTTGTTCATATGGAGTAATATTTATATATATAAAAAAATGATGTTACGTGTTTGATTTTGTATTTAGTGGTGGACCCAATTGTAGTTTCTTGTGCATAGATAGTTGGGAGGTCAACCAATTTTACGTGAAAGAGTTCTGGACCTTGTGAATCTAAGATTTTGACTATTTAATGTGTAATTGCATGAGGGGGCTTACCTTGGGTTTGACGGCTGGTGGAAAGTTACCATCTTGCGATGTCATCAGAAATGTCTTTGCAAATTCTATAATTGATTTTCCATAGACGACGCCAATTATGGGGTAGTGTGTTTGAAGGATGAGAAGAAGAAAATCAAGGATAGACACCCACGGTGGTCTTGCAGCGATGATGTGAGCTGGCACCAAATAGTAGCACGGCAATGTCCTAGCTGCAACATAGAAACAGTGAGATCGGCCGCCAGAGCTATTTTTCGAAAACGGCTCTCCGATGGTTAAGTTAGATGATCGGAGAAAATTTATATATAGAGAGAAATTGTATGTTCTTAATGGCTCAAAAGCGTGTACCTTTGAAAGGGAACATTGGTTCTCCTTTTATAGCATAGCTCAGCGCGTATCTCGATGCGCTAGCCGTTATGTCAGTAAGTTGGTGGCTGACCTAACCATGTCTTGTTCTAGGTACAGGGGCTATTAGAAAAAACTCTGCCGCGCAAGTTACCTTTTGTCCCCTAACAAACCTCGGGATCTCTGTTGACCGTTACCTTCTGGTCACTCCTGGCGTGAACGCCCTACCAAGCTTACTATATAGCGATAGCACGGATATGACACAGGTCTCCAATTCGGACGATGTCAGTACATAGTAGGGTTCCGATCGAGCTCAGGTGCTCGTCATCCCCTTTGCACCATAGTACATCTATCGGAGATGGCTCCTATCTCGGTGGAGTTCGAGCTTATGATTATTCATTTTATCCCCTTACAGTGCCCAAGTGATGTTCAAATATTATTCTCACTGGGGAATAAGAATTCTGAAGTGTTCCAATGAAGGTTGCAATTTTCCCATGGGGGGTTGAAGGCAAGGACAAGAAATGTAATGCCTTATCTATCAATATCTGTTCTCCTCACGGTTTGAAGTTTTGGCAAACCAGGAGATGAAGAAAAATACTGCTAGTTAAGATTCATATAATTTTAGGCTCATATAATATTTGAGATGACAATTTAATTGGAAAGCCTTTTTGAGAAGAGAACGTGTATGCTGTTCAAATGATTTAAAAAAAATGCATGATTCTTTAAAGTTGATGGTAGATTTTTTGTTGCGGTCAAGAACCAATCAAAAGGTGTCGGGTGTATATAATTGCACTTTGTTAAGGGTGATTACAATGTAAGATACTAGGATGGGATAAGGCAAAGTACATGATGTTGGAAAATTTGATTTTAAAATATGAGTATCAGTTGACTTTGAGTTGAAAAAGATGAGGATTCGATTTATTATTTTTGATGAAACAAAGTAGAAATATATTTTTCTTCACTGGAGCTTTTCAACAATATAAATAATGTTCAAAACTGAAGTAGCTATATGTGGCGGAAAAAATACTTAAATCCCACATCGATTGCAGGAGAGAAGTAAAAGGATCTTTTGGTGTTAATACACCATTTGTAGAGTATTGCAAGAGATTAATGGTTGTTATTACACAACCATTATCACTATATTATGGTCATTAGTTTCTCGCAATGAATGACAAAACTCTCACTCCTATATAAAATCTATTTGGAGTACATAGCAAAAACACTGTTAGTTCATTAGGCCGGCTGGGAGGCGACATTCACTGACTCACTGCACTGATTGTGAGCTAATTAGCCTTAAGGAGATCGTCTGACACACGAGCCTTAACATATTCCTCTACCTATTTTGGTTTGCATTTTCTGTTCTTAATATCCGCACTATCTACTCTATTGTAATCGATTTTTGTAATAAGCTTCCAATAATACTTTTATAGTTATGTTTTTGCTCTTCGGATTATAACACATGAAACATCAGAGTTCTTAAAAAGTTATTTGAAGTGTTTGGACGTGGTATGTCTGTATTTGCTGTAGCATTTCTTTCACTGCAGTATTCGTTGTTTGGACTTGCCTTGGCAGTTATCCAAAGCATACGTATCTTTCAACCCGATGTCACCATTTTTGGGGGGCAAAATATCACACTCTTAAAGGCGATATATGCATACTCATGGTAGCACCAAAACCTCGTTGCTTTGTACAGTGGAATGTGTAAACTTGATGTCACGTTTAATAGGATTTCAATTTGGAGTTCAGAAGAGTAAGTGATAGATATTGTAAAATAGTTAGCATGAATGCATAAGGGGTGTAGCTCATATGGTAGAGAGCTTGCTTCGCGTGCAAAGAGGCACGGGGATCGAGAAAAATCATACTTTTTGGTACATGCAAA
>BRYE01000018.1:8397500-8400000 GCA_030159115.1 Actinidia arguta var. hypoleuca
TCCTACTATTCTAGATCAGATGGCCTTTATTGCTCCTTTAGGGACTCGCACATATTGTCAGCACTATCGCAGGCCTGGTCATCCCATTGATCACTATTTTGATCTTCATCCTGAGTTGAAGCCGTAGTTTTATTGGAACTGCGATGGCGGTCATGTGGGTAGTCGTGGCGATGGTCGGGGCCTAGGCACTCCTTCAACCAGTTCTATTGTAGAAGTGGTACCCATGCATGCTGATTCACCTGATTTCAATCAACTTTAGATCCAAATTGTTCAACTGCAATCGCACTTAGGCTTGGCTCCTTTTTCCCCATCTTCTGTTCCCATGGCCGCTATAGTTACAAGTACTCCTACAACCCTTCATGGTAAGTCAGCCCACCCCACTTGGATTCTAGATTCTAGATTCAGGTTTTAATAATCACATGACTATATGTATTGCTAATGGATCACCCATCCCCATTACTAGTCAGGGTGATGCACGTTTGTCCTTGGACATTACTCTTTTCTCGATATATTTTGTTCTAAATTTTTCTTATAATTTTCTTTCTGTTAGTTGTCTTGTAAAAACTCTTAATTGTGCTATTGTCTTCTTACCCTCTTGTTATTTCTTGTTGGACCTAATTTTGAAGAAGAATTTTGGTAGAAGGTATGAGCCAAATGGACTATACTACTTTGGAGATCTTTCATCTTCCAATACTATGTCATCCAGTCTTCATGTTTCCACTACACCAGTCTTAAGAGTCTTTAGTTTTAAGTTCATTTGTTTTAGATTTGTCTGTTTTTTCTCTTAAAATCTTAAATTTATGGCATGTACGTTTAGGGCGCAAACTTTTAGTATTTATATTGGTTTTTTCCCTTGAATAAAGCATGCTAGAATTTTAATTTTAAATGTATCATTTGTGAATTGTCTAAGCATACTCGCACCTCTTATATTCCTCGTATGCATCTTATTCACTTGGATGTATGGGGTTCGTCTCTGATTCCTACTCTCTCTTATCACCGCTATTATGTCATTTTCATAGATTACGCTCATGGTACTTGGGTCTACCTTATGCGAAAAAAATTTGAGTTTTTTTTCCCACTTTACCCATTTTTTGAAAACGATCAAACACCAGTATAACACAGTTCTATGTAATATCCGGTAAGATAATGGTCGGGAGTATATCATGAATGAGTTTCGTGTTGAGCTTAACAAAAATAGTATACTCCAGCAACTCACTTGTCCTTACATCCTTGAGCAAAATGGTGTGGCAGAGTGTAAAAACTGTTATGTTATGTCTATGGTCCAGTGTCTCTTACAAGGTATGGGAGTTCCCAAATATTTCCAGTACATGGCTGTCCTCACTACCACCTACCTTATCGATCGGACACCCAGTCGGGTACTACAAGGCAAGGCTCCTCTCCATATCCTTCAGTTTGCTAGTACCTTATTCCCTATCTTCCCTCGTGTCTTCGGGTGTACTTGCTTTGTTCAAAATCACAATCCTATTCATAGCAAACTTGATGATAAGGCCATTCGTTGTATCTTCCTCGGGTATTCCTCAATTTCCAAGGGATATTGGTGTTATGACCCTGTCACTCGTCATATATATCACTCGTTGGATGTCACTTTTTTGGAGACTTCCATTTTTTTAGGTCTTTCTTCTCCGGGCCCCTGCTTCGGAGCTGTTTGCTGAGAATGATTTTGTACCTTCCCACTTGCTCGCTATACTTGAGTCTCCTCCACTATCACCTAATGGCTCTTTGCCCTCGATCATTACTACTTATCCCTCATAAGTATACTCTCGTTGTCCGTGCTCTCAAGATCCCCTACTAGCATCTTCTCCAGAATCAGGTATCTCATCTCCTTTGGTTTCTGCTATCCCTCCTCCCCATTATCTCACACGTGTTAGTCGTCTCCCTTCCCATTTTCTTCTTTCAAATAGTACTAATTATCCTTTGTGCAGTATCTGTCTTACCACGTTCTTTTAGATTCCTATCAGTCTTTTCTTAGTCAAGTTGATTCAATCTCAATTTCTTGCTCTCTTCATCAAGCTTTAAAGAATCCTCTATGCATGTCTACAATGAAGGCAAAGATGGATACCCTTCAGCACAATTGGACTTGAGATCTTGTTGTTTTGCCAACAAGGGAGCTCACAACTGATTGTAAATGGGTGTTCAGTGTGAAGTATTTGTGGATGACTTAGTTGACAAATATAAAGCTCGCCTTGTTGCTAAAGGCTTTACTTAGATTTTGGTCAAAGATTTTGGTGCTATCTTGGCCCCTATTGCTAAATTAAACATCATTCGTCTTCTTGTATCCCTAGCCGCCTCTTATCCATGGCCTCTTCACCAATTGGATGCCAAGAATACATTCCTAAATGGTGATTTTTTCTAAAACTATATATATGGATCCACCACCAGGTTTTTTGCTCAGGGGAGTATTCGAAAAATGTTTGTCGTCTCCGAAAATCTGTCTATGGCCTTAAGCACCTAGGGCTTGATTCAATCGCTTCAGTGATGT
>BRYE01000018.1:8405000-8410000 GCA_030159115.1 Actinidia arguta var. hypoleuca
ATTAGATTAGGCTCTGATATCAAGAAGAAAATCAGAAGAGAATAATTTGTTGTATGTTTTCACTATCACCATTATGTATTTATATGCAAAGTACATAAAATATAAAGGAAAGAAGATCAATCTTGCCTAAGAATTAGGGAACTAAGTCAAAAGTCAATCAAAGAAAATATTCTAGGAAATATCCTAGAATATTTCCAACAAGACTCAAGCTTGTGCGTGCTTACCTCTGTTGTTAGAAGCACGATTTGAATCGTACCATACGATTGGATTCAGCTCTGCTACCATTCGAATAGTGAGGTGGATCGTTGTTTGGCATGAATTGTTGTGTGAATCGTGAATCAAATCGGTGAATCATGTGAATCAGCGTTTCGGGGTCGATTCTGGGCAATTGATTTTGACGGGTTCCGGGTCGGGTCAGTCGAAGTTGAACCTGTAATGTCAAAAACCCAATTTTTACTCGTTAATGAAGATCAAATACTTATGCGAATGAATTACCTCTTCATTTAGTCTAAGCCTATATTTTTTAAGAAGATGTTAGTATCGGTGGGTTAATATGGCCGAGGACTAAAACTCCCTTCTTATTACGAGGCTATGGTGTCCTATTTGAAGAAAGAAGTTGAACTTGTCAATAAGGGATTAGAGGGATTTAAAAGGAGTGGATGAAAGATGTTTGCACTTTGATGTCCAATGCGTGGACCAATGGGAAATCTAGGTTCAAAACAAATTTTCTTGCTAATAGGCCAAAGGGTATGGTGTTCATTAGATCTATAGACACCTTGATTATTATGAAGAATTTTGAGAAGTTGTATATTACTTGACAAAGTGGTTAAGGTGATTGGGGAAGAGAATGTAGTTCAAATGTGCATAGGTTTATGTGGGTGTGGGCAAACTATTGGAGGAGAAAATGGAGAATTTGTTTTGGTCCCCATGTGCCGCACATTATATCAACTTAATACTTAGCGTAGAGGTTATTTACCAGCTTTATATGATACTATAAATAAAGCAAAAGAAGTCGTAGTGTTCATTTATAGGGTATCAATGGGTACTTGACTTGTTTAGGAAATATACAAAGAAAAGGGACTCAACATGTCTTACCGATTAGACCACGTGATCGTAAATTCATAACAAACTTTTTATTGATTTTGGCCTAAAATTTCACTTTTACATTATATTTTTAAAATTGCACAAATATACTTTTATATATAAATTTAGAAAAGTTAGCTTACGATTAACGATTCTGGAAATGACCCTTGACTCTTGCAATTCCGATTACATTCATGATTTGACAACATTGATGCTTACCTTATCTATCAGAAGAAGAAATAAAGCATTATAATATTTTCAAACGATGTAGGTTTTCTGGATAAAAAAAATACTTATTAAATTTGGTTATCTGTTTAAAGTGAATTTATGTTGCTAGCAAATTTGCGTTAGGTAGATTACTTGTTAAAAAAAAAAAAGCTGCTCCCAGAAGGTCATGCTCGAGATCTTCTATTAGAGTATTAGGTTATGAATCCTGTAATAAAGAACGTGCTGCATCTTTCTTTTTTCCATTTTTAACTTGTTAGGTTGTGATGAAGCATTCCCCATCCGCCGCCAAAGTTAAAAATGTTATGCATGGACTGTTTACAGCATGCTTACTGAGTTGATAACTCTTAATTCTATTGACTATTATCAGATGCTGTCAATATAAGTACTTATTTCCATGGTTTTAAAAAGATTTCGGTAATATAAAATTTCTGGAGTGAAATATTTAGATTCTAAATTTAGATTTTCTTTATGAATTTTGCCCTCTAGAAAAGTTTGAGATTTTGCTGTTTGAAATTCAGATATTATCCTGATTTCTTCTATGTTTTAAACACTTTTTTAAGAAAATTTTGGAAGATCAAATATGTTATAGTAATTTAAATTGAATGGTAGTTTCTCCTTTCGAGCTTCATTGTAAATAGAAGAGATGGGTCTTTTTGACGTAGTTTTGCAATTCTTTTGAAGTAGAGGAGGATTTAGGTGCAAGAATTTTTCAATCAGGATTTTGTTACTTTCTATGTGGTTTAAGACACCTGTTATCTGCACACACAAATATACGAATATAAAGCCACTGACAGCTAGTAAATTATAATTACCAAAGAGGCTATGCTTCGCAGTTCTGAGGACATGTGATTTTGCCACCATTCGCCTTGATCAAGTTTAATAGGTTGAGGATAGAGTGAACAGTCAGGGTATAGGAAACTGTTGTTCATGAAGGATTAACTTCAAAGATTGGAGCGTCTAATTTCAGTTACACTTTTATTCTTCAACGAAGCATTTGCAGGTTAGAACTTAGAAGAGTTGCAGTGAGTGGTTGAAATAGTTAATGAAGGGAAAAAAAACAATTTCAAGTCCGATATTCCTTTTCTTTTCAAACTGTTATCATCACTGCAAATGGCCCTACTGACAATGTTGAGTCAACTGCAGGATTATGGGTGGTTCTCTTCACAGGCACTCTCCCTCGACCACTCTTTCTTTTTATTCCAGGTTTCCCTACTTATGTGGTGACCATTGCATGGTAAAAGTTCAGCTTTCATGAGTGAGGATTATAGTTTGAGTAAAAGAGCAGGTACTTTATGTTAATACTGCAAGTTCTGTATTTGGTCATCCTTCGCCAGCCAGTGAAATGTCTCTCTCTCTCTTCAATACTTTAAAGTTTTGTTTGGGGGCTGCTATTGGAAACTAGATGGGAAAGTATGTTTATGGTACGACAACTAGAAGGAAACATGCTAAATGCTCATTAAGCTACCTCTTCATAAAAATCATAGTTTTGGGATCTGGGTTGTGCTGCTTGCTGCCTCTTAATGGTTAACTGTTAGAAGTTTGTTATGTGTTTTTCTTTGGTGTCCTTGACCTTGAGAGCAGTGGCAGTTGGCCTTGGCAAATTGTAGGTTTGAATAGAATTCTCTCTCTAAAAAGTCTCATACTATTACATATAAAACAAGTCTCATAATTTCATCTTGGATGCATCTGTCATTTGGTTTACCTTGAGCTTGAGGCCCCCTAGTGACTTGAATGTCCTTCCCCGCTCTTGTTGCCACGTGTCCCCCATGTGTTGTCTTTCATCTTTTAAAAATTTATGTGTCAGTGTGTCTATGGCATGTCCATGTCCGTGTTTCTTGGGGTTTGTACATATTCCTTTCCTTGCTGCAATTTTACTTGGGACTCTTTAAATTTATTTTACTTTAAAATTTTGTAAAACCTATGGATTTTGGATTTGAATTAGTTGCCCTACCCTATAATGACTCCTTATTTGTTTTGGACAATGTTTACTCCTTTTTTTTGTGCTTTATTTTTCTTTGAGGGGCAATGTCTTGAAATAGTTTCGTGGGAGTCGATGACCACCTTTTATTTTTTTGACAATATACCATTTCGCTTCATGAGATATTCGTTTTTAGGATTATGGGAAAGACTCTAATTTGTTATCTTCCTATAGGGGCCACTCTCATCCCTTGAGAGCTTGTGGAGGAGGTGTTGTTGGGTGTTTTTTGAGTTCTTGTTTGGAATTTTGGCTTGTGTAGATCTGTACGAGAAGAGCATTCTAGGAGATTTTACAATTTTAGAAGCCAAACTGCTACCTAGGCAGTTAGTTGTTGGGAAATATTAAGTTCCTTAGCAAGTAACATCTACCTGACGAGTTTAATACTTTTTAATTGCTGGCTTACTCTTTTACTAAAAACAAGAAAAACTAAAGATGTCGGGCATCTTCAGTTTGGGCATCTTCTTTATTATTCTCTATGCGGTTCATATGTTTATTAATTTTATCTTCTTCCAACCATTCTGTAATGTTATATACATTTTTTTTATACTCTTATGCAGTTAGCTTTATCAATCCGAATACCTTTAAACTTCAAATGCATCTCTGGTGTACCTGACTTACAATAGCTTTCTTCACATGACGATTTTCTTATGCTATTCTTTCCTTTATTTTGATCTTCATGCACGCTTCTCAGTTTGCATTTCATTATACTCTAATGCTAAGAAGTGAATTCCATATGCCAATTATGTATGACCTGCAATTTAACCAATCTAGATTGTCGTAGCTCTTGCAGTTGCAGCTATACCCGAAGGGCTTCCTGCTGTTGTTAAACGTAAGTGCTATAATTGATGTATGTAACAAAGAAGAACTGCACTAAAAAACACTTGCTAAACATTAGATAAGTTCTTAGGGTGTCCTTGTGCATGAGGCTTAATTGTATCAAAGAAGTGAGCACCTTAAACCGTAGCATGTGTACACAAATTATGCTTCCTGCTTTTGTTACATACAAGGTCATCTCTAGATGTTTGAGCATTGTAAGAAAAACATATCATGAGTTGAGATTCTTCTAATGATTGAAACTGAATAGAATTTTGAGACATTACAGAGAACTAGTTTGATTGAGATGAAAACAGGGTTCACCTTCTCTTATTTATCCACCAAGATTTCCACTTGATTATTTTTTCTTTTCTTCTTTCTAGAAATGTGAGTTGACATTGGTACTCTTTTATCTAATATAGTGTACGTCTTAAGATGATCTTTTTCTTCCTATACTTTCACAAGAACTTTTCCAAATAGGTTGCATTTTTACTTCCAGGTAACGGAATACTTAAAGATATAGTTTTCAAGGATTACAAACCGTCCATAACGTGTATGTTGCACTGTTATCTTTGGGAGCTTAATTATATTTTTGTACCCATTTCCTGAGTTGGGATGTGAGGGAGAGTTCGGATTTATCTTGTTCATTTATAAGGCCTATTCATTATTTGCTTAATTTTATGGGGCAACTTGTGATCTAGCATCTCCCTTATTGCTTTTCATGTCTCTTAATTGGTTGTTGTGTTTATTTCTAATTTATTAATTAAGAAAGTTAACATCCTTTGGGTTTGCATGTCTGGTTGGTCAATGATAGTTTGGCCTTTCATGGATTAGAGCCCCATTTTCATGTTGTTACTTGTATTGAATTATTCACAGGGTTTAAATCTAGATATGTGAT
>BRYE01000018.1:8427500-8432500 GCA_030159115.1 Actinidia arguta var. hypoleuca
TGATACAAAATTTGAGAAAGCGTCATAATAACTAAAAGAATAAAATGTGTAAGATACACAGAGCTATGCCTAAGTTTTAACTTTTACATACACATCATGGCTTGCTTTAATTATACATCTTATAGCCAACTTGAACTATCGTAATAAAGTCAAAATAGTGCTATATAATATAGGGTCTAGCCTATACAGCATAACATAGGCCCTTGGCCGCAAAACTAAGATCTCCTTTTTCACTTCCTTTTAATGGTCCTCTAATTGGTCTCCTGAATTTATTTTTGAAAACATAAACTATACGCTTAGTGAATAACATTAAATGCATGAACATGAAAATACCATGGATCATAACATAACATACATATTTTGCTTGACATAAATTATATAAATATGGCATACTTTTTTCTGAAAACTTGAAACTTTCACAAATTTAAAGCCCATGGTATAACTTGAACATTTCATAGTCATAAACATATCATAGCTTGAACTTTTATAATCCTAAAACTATAAGTACTTTAAATCTGTAAGTGCTAAAACATGTAACAACTCGGCATAGTACCCTTTCAAGCACACATACTAACCATATAGGTTACGCTGGGATTCTTTAGGCTAGGGAAGTCTCCCACATAGATAGTTTATTTTCGCTCTCCTATTATAAGACTAGATAGTTTATTTTCGGTCCCCTATCTAGGACTAGATAGTTTATTTTCGGTCCCCGATCATATGACTAAGGGGCTAGATTAAAGTCTCGCCGTTAGAAGACCTCGAGTGTCACTATACATTGAACATACTTCATTTTTTATGTAAATTATTTATCCATGAGTTTTCGTAACACAACATATTAGTATTAGCATTTCATTTTGAAGACATGGCTTTTATATCATAAAGTATAACCACTTGTGCATTGAAAGCATGGAAAACATTGTATGCAATATAATTCGTATCAAAAGCATTTAAAAAATACATAGATTTTGTTCATTGTATCATGTTACTCACCTCAGTTTTCTTGACTAGGTGTTAATCGATGTGTTTCTACATGTAAAGGGTATAAGGTACAGAAATGTGAACACACTATTCAATTATAAAAGAATGAAATAATTAAACTAATACAAAACTCTAGATTCGACCTAAGATATTCTCGCTCTAGGTCAAGGCTCCTTAAACAGGCATCTAAAGTCTCCAATTTGGTAGGTTAAGGGCCTAACATACTATGGACCAAAAATAAGGTGTTATAAGGAAAAATGTCAAAACTGTCTGAAAATTGGCCTGGCATTCGAACGATGGTTATGGCATTTCGAATCCTAGGCTATTGAATAGTCACCATTCGAACGCCAAAAGTGTACTAAAAAGTGGCATTTGAATGCTAAGTCAATATGTCTGGTTTTCATTTTTTGTTCGTTCGAACACTGCATAGAGACGTTTGAACGCTAAGGCAAAATGTTTGGTTTTTACTTTCTGTCCGTTCGAATGCTGCACAGAGGCGTTTGAACGCTAAAGAAAAATTGGCCACCGGTTGAATGTTGGGTCTGGCATTCGAACGCTGGGTGTGCGCAATAGTAGAAATGACTGTTAAACTTTACCAAAAATTACCCAAATACAACCCAAATCTTCCCATTCTATGAAAGATCTAAAATTTGACTCATTAGGATGAGTATAATTCAAAATCAAGAAGAAAGGACCATTAGATAAAAAGGAATCTAAGATTGAAATGTTTAAAACCCTAACATGAAAATAATTTGGGGGTTTTCAACCCCCACCCTCCAATCTACCCATTTGGGCTTACTAGCTCTCTAATCCATCTATTGTGACTCCAAAATCTCTAACATCACTATACATATACATACGCATACATAGTATATAAGATTTTAAATATTTTTACCTTTTGCTCAACTTCCCAAGCTTCCTTAAGCTTTAATAACGGCTTCTCCTAGCCTATTTTGAGTTCTTCAAGGCTCTCCCTCTCTCTCTCCTTCTCCTATTCTTCTTTTTCTTCTTCTTCTTTCTCCATTTCTCTAATTGAAGTGTTTGTGTGTAAAGTGTATGTGTGTATATAAATTTAGACACATAAGGAAAATAATCCCATGTGACCATATCACGTGACATAGGTTTTAGCGTTCGAATGAGTTGACATTGGCGTTCGAAAGCCAAGAAAAAATTTGGTCCTAGCGTTCGAACAATGTGTTCGAACACTCTAAAAATGTGAAGTTGGGTGGTCTCTGTTACAGACTGTAGCGTTCAAGCTCTGCTATTATCATTCGAACGCTGAGAGAATTTGGCTTTAGCGTTCGAACACCAATACTAGCATTTGAACGCTAAGAAGAATTCCGAGCAAAGAGATGAATTTTAAGGTTTTGAAAATATTCTAACTCTAATTTACCCACTTTGACCCTTGAACTTCTAATCACTCACATTAATTAATATACACATCATGATTTACATAATTAAAGGAAATTAACGGGTTCGGGGTGTTACATACTGCCCTTTTAAACAAAGTTTGTCCTCAAGCTTTACACAAATCGTTATTCAAACTAAAAGGGATGGTGTTCCTGGATTTTATCTTCGCGTTCCCAAGTAGATTCCTCCCACGTATGTTTTTGCCATAATACTTGCACTAGAAGAATTACTTTGTTCCTAAGAACTTGGTCTCGACGATCCAAAATCTCAATCGTCTTCTCGATGTAGCTTAAATCTTCACTCACGTCCAAGGGATGGTGACTAATTACGTGCACGGGGTCGTGGACATATTTTCGTAGCATTAAAACATGAAATACATCGTGAACATGTGATAGCTCCGGTACAAGAGCGATACGGTAGACAAGGGTTCCTACTCGTTGAAGAATTTCAAATAATTTGATATACCTTGGTTTCAATTTCTCCTTTTTTCCAAAACAATTTATCTCCTTAGAAGGAGATACTTTCAAGAACACATGGTCTCCCTCCTCGAACTCTAAGTCTCGTCTTTGAACGTCTGCATAATTCTTTTGACAACTCTGCATGGTTTGAAGTCTTTGTTGAATCACTTTGATCTTGTCGGTGGTCAGTTGAACAATCTCTGACCCTAAAATCTGTCGTTCTCCAACTTCGGTCCAACAAATGGGAGACCTATATTTTCTTCCATATAGTGCTTCATAAGGTGCCATTCCGATGTTGGCATGAAAGTTGTTGTTGTATGCGAACTCCACGAGTGGCAACTGTGCTTCCTAATTTCTTTAGAAATTGAGTACGCATAGTCGTAACATATCTTCTAAAGTTTGGATGATACATTTCGATTGTCCATCCGTTTGTGGGTGGAAAGTGGTGCTAAAGTTCAACTCGGTGCCTAAACCTCATTTTAAACTCTTCCAAAACTTTGACACAAATCTCGGATCTTGATCTGGAACTATTGACACTTGTAAGACGTGTGCTGACTTAATGAGGTGATCTACAATGACCCAAATGGCGTTATAGCCTCATAGCGAGTTCAGTGGTCCGACAACGATATCCATTGTGATGTGCTCCCATTTCTATTCCGGTATCGATAAAGATTGGAGTAGTCCCACCGGTCTTTAATGTTCAGCTTTGACTTGTTGACATTGTAGGCATCTCGATACGAATTAAGCTATTTCTTTCTTCATTCCTAACTACCAAAATATTTCCTTCAAATCTCGGTATATCTTCGTTGCTCCTGGATGCATCGTGAACTTGGTGTTGTGAGTTTCCTCTAAAATTTATTTCTTGATCTCAGTTATGTTCGAAACACACGAGCGGCCTTGAAATTTTAGTGCTCCGATTTGCAAGGTGAAGTCAAGCTTCGGATTCACTTCCATTTCCTCATAAATTTTCCACAAATATGGATCTTCTGGTTGTCGTTGCTTCACGACTTCTATCAATGCCGTTTGGGCGATCATGGTAGTAAGTATACCAGTCCGGTGCCACAACCTCAATTTTGGCTCTTTCCAATTCGATGAACAAGGGTATTTGTGACGTAAAAAGGCATGCTAGATCAATAGTTGATTTTAGGCTCAAGGCATCGGCTACAACGTTGGCTTTGCCCGGATGATACTGAATAAGAATGTCATAATCTTTAATCAACTCGAGCCATCTTCTCTATCTCATGTTCAGTTCTATCTAGGTGAAAAGATACTTCAAACTCTTGTGGTCGGTGAAGACCTCACACGTAACTCCATACAAGTAATGGCACCAAATTTTTAAGACAAAAACCACTGCTGCTAATTCTAGATCATTTGTCGAGTAGTTCTTCTCCTGCAGTCTCAATTGTCTCGAGGCATAGGCAATCACCTTCCCATGTTGCATTAAAACGCATCCTAACCCTCAGTGTGAAACGTCACTATAGACGGTAAAACCGTCTGTCCCGAAAGGTAAAGCTAAAATCGGTGCATATACTAATCGACTCTTTAATGTTTGGAAACGTTTCTCTCATTTTTCATTCCATTCAAATGGAACGTTCTTTCGGGTAAGTTGCGTCAAGGGTGTCGCAATCTTGGAGAAGTCTTTCACAAATCTTCTGTAGTATCCAATTAAGCCCATGAAACTTCTGACTTCAATCACATTCGTCGGTCTCGGCCAATTCACAATGGCTTCGACCTTGTGAAGATCAACGGACACTCCATCTACACTGATGATGTGCCCAATAAATATTACGCTCGATAACCAAAACTCATATTTCTTCAGCTTGGCATACAGTCTCCTATCTCACAGTGTTTGTAAAACCATTCTCAAATGATGTTCATGTTTTGCAAAACTTTTAGAATATACTAGGATGTCATCAATAAAGGGCTTGAACACCCGATTCATCAAATCCATGACTGCGGTAGGCTAAAAACTCATAATGACCATATCTGGTTCGGAAAGTTGTTTTCTCTACATCACTTATCTTGACTTTCAGTTGATGATATCTTGATCTTACGTCAATCTTAGAAAAAACTTGGGCACCTTGAAGTTGATCAAACAAATCATCCACTCTCAGTAGTAGGTATTTGTTTTTAATGGTAACTTTGTTCAATTCC
>BRYE01000018.1:8442500-8445000 GCA_030159115.1 Actinidia arguta var. hypoleuca
GCTTTGGGTTTTTATTTCAAGCAAATAGGCTCCTAAACTCATTGAGGGAGAGGGATAATTTATGGCCTCGCCACACCACCACCATGTAGACAAGGCTTCGCCAAGCATTGGGGACGAGCTGGGCAAGACAAATGTTGTAGAAATAGAGAATTCTCCTAATAACAGGATGAGATGGAAGACAGAGGTCGTCCTCATAAAAGGCCACCTCGCCTGGACGAGTTAAAGCTATGGTTTCATCCTCATTGGGTACACTAATTTGAACGCTTAGAGGAAAGGAATAAAACTCTTAAGAATATCTACCTCATCTGGAGTCATAACATTAGTTTCCCTTTCAACCGGAGGGAAGGTGGTGACCGAGGGACTACCCTCGGGATTAGGGAAATCCTCCCTTGGGAAAGAAGGAAGTTAGTTAACTTCGTCTTCCATGTATGATTTCTCTAATAAGTAGTCCGAGATGCAAGAGGGCAGCGAATTATCTAAGTCTCCTATGTCGGCTCTATTGGACCTATACTACAAGAACAGAAGTAGAAAAAAAATTGAGTTATTGTTACTTATTGAACTAAGGACGAGGAGGCAAGCACGAGATGATGATGGCGAGGTGCACGTTGGAGCAGAAGCAGCAGTTCGACAGAAAAAGTAAAAAGAGAGCAAATGTATGGGGAGACTCCATATTTATAATAACATCAAGGGCTGAGATTTATCTACTCAACGGCCAGGATTGCATGACATTTCAAATTCCAAGATTGAAACTGTCGTTCCCACCAAAAAGTCATTCCTCCATTAATGCGCTCATCCACATGTCATCCCAAAAAAACATGCCATCATTGCATGCTTACGTCATCAAAGCTGAGCTACTTGACTTGTTACTTGAAGATCCCAAGTGTCTCATCTTGGCATCTCGAGTAGGGAGGCTACTAATGTAGGAGAAAATCTCCACCATTGATGTTCTAAGATGAGCACGTCTAATTGGACTACATAATTGTAGTCCAAGTGCTGTTAAATTGACCTAAGTTGGCCCTAAATTAGGTTAATTATATCTTTTTATTGTACTTCATATTTAAAGTCATGTTTGAGTTCATTGTAGATAAATATTGATGAAAAAAGAATTTGAAGCCATAAAAGTGATCCTGAGTTCATGCACGTATATCGAGGACCATTATTGGGATTTATCTCGAGAATTGTGAAAGCTTTTACTCGTAACTCAGAATGGACTAAAAGATACAAAGTTATTCAAATTCACATCTAGCGAGTATCACGAGATATGGACTCTAAGAGCTTTAAAATAGATTGAGAAGAAAAAAAGAAAAAAAGTCGAATATGGCTCAAAATATACACCGTTCGAACGACGAAAAATAAAAATTTTGGGAGTTCGAATGATGTCTTGAGAAATGGAAGAAAATAAGATTTTGGTTTTAGGGTTCGAACCCTCCTGTGCAGCATTCGAACGCACAGAGACTTCAAATACTCAAAAAATAGTCACAGGCCTTAGGGTTCGAATGTGAATAGTAACCGTTCAAACGCTAGGCTTAGCTACAGTGAGCGTTCGAACTCTGAAAAGGCAAGGGAAGCCAACATTCAAATGATAGAAGATTTTGCTAAAAGACCTGTCTCTGTATTTTGGGCATAAAATTTTACTCCGATATCTGATTGAGCTGATTTGTGATGCGTTAAAAAGAAGACTTCAAGATATACAATTTTATCTCTAATATAAATTTTTTGAATTGAGTTATAAGGTGGTCAAAATCAAGATGGAAGTTTACTGGGTAAATAGTGAGCATTCGAACGCTAGCAGAGGCGTTCGAATGCCAAGAAGGAAATTGCTTAGCATTCGAACGCTGGACGACAAGGCATTTGCAGGGTTCGAAAGCTAAGAAGAAAATTGAGCAGGAATGCCATATGGAGCAGCTATGGAAGTATATCCTAGAGATCTTGGAGTAAACATATGAGAATGCCATAAGGAGAATATCCCCCAATTATAAGGGTTGTGAAGGGGAAGGATTCTACCCGAGGACGAATTCTTTGAACTGGCGAAGTGATCAACCTCGCCTACTAGAGAGATGAAAAGCAATCAATGCCCACAGATACTAGCGGAATAAGTGACGGGTGGCTACGCAGATGCCAATCTGAACATAATTTGGCAAGGTAAACAGCTTGTAGGAGAAGTTATAAATTTATCCCGTATCGGTAGCCCTCCTACTCGAGATGCCGAGGTGAAATTCTTGGGATCTACGAGTAGCAAAGGAAGCGAAAGCCTTCTGGTGAAGTGGACAAATAATGACTACGCGTTACCGTTAACCGACACATGACAAAGAGAACTAAAAGCAAAATAGTACTTTAGCACGTTTTAGAGGGAATGGCAAAGGCTTTTGGCAATTTTTATCCTCAGAACTCAAAACGTCGTGTAATCTGAGCCATTGAGGCAGACAGACCTCAGCCCTTGATACTTCTTGTAAATAGAGGGTCCCCCTCCACATTTGTCTTCTTTTGTTTGTGCTGTAGA
>BRYE01000018.1:8452500-8455000 GCA_030159115.1 Actinidia arguta var. hypoleuca
AGAGACCGAGAAGCTCGCTCCAAGACGCTCGCCATTTCAAAATTCAAATCCTCAAGTGACTTTCAAGAGGTAGTCGAGAATGCTGCTTCGAAGTATTTCAATGAGGGGTTTGACTTTTATAAAGACAATTAGCTGTCCATCACCCCAACCTCGGTATTGATCTTGATGCCATGAACATGGATCATGAACTGCTCGAGAAGGAGGAGAGAGAAGCTGGGAAGAAGGAAGAAATTTGGGAGGACAAACAGGAGAAGGGCGAAGATAATATCAGCCCTCTCTTTCCTTGAACACTATCATTTTTTTTACCCTTGTAATGGTATTATGTAATATTTGCCTTATTTTAATGAATTCTTTTCTCATGTGGTCTACTTTTTATAGTTGATTTTCAATTTGTATTGGCGAATATGATTTGAAGTTTAGCTATTCTAATCACTCGGCGAATATTAATGAGTCTAACTTTAAACTTAATTACGGCGAACATAATTAAGAGGCGATGAAAATTCATTTGTTTGAAATTTCATTCTCGTAATGGCGAAATATCCAAGCGGTCAACTATGGCGGGCAAGGCGCCTTATCATATCGCAATGAATGGACATTCTTGATAATGACGACATCCATAATGGCTATCAAGATGCCTTATCATATCGTAATGAAGGGGCATTCTTGATATCAGCGACATCCATAGTTAGTGGCAACATAAATTTTTGATGACAAAATCAATGGAGAAATTTTACTAAATAACCATAAAGAAACGATCATGACATAATAATTAACAATAAAAATGGAGCTTTTGGCGATGTCATATTGGTCAGACGATCTCATTCTTGTGGCGACCAAACACATTACTAGTAATACATCTTCAAGTGTTCGGCGTTCCAGGGGCGAGGAAGGGTCTTTCTGTCCATGTCTTCCAACCAATAAGTTCTTGATCTGGATACTTTGACCACTTTGTAGAGGCCTTCCTAAGTAGGACCGAGCATCCCTGCATTTGGTTCTTTAGTCGACAAAGTAACTTTTCTCAAGACGAGGTCGCCTGGCAAGAAATATCTATGCTTGACTCTTTGATTGTAGTATTTGGTGACCTGGTACTTATACACTGCTTGGCGTATCTCAACTCTCTCTCTCTCTCTTCATCAAATAGGTCAAGGTTGAGTCTCAGCTCAATTTTATTTTTTTTCTTGTTGAAATTTGAGGTTCTTAAGCTCGGCATTCCAATTTCCACCGATATAACAGATTTTGTCCCATATACCATAAAAAATGGCGTCTTTCCAGTAGGAATTCTACTCGTTGTATGGTATGCCCAAAGTATGCTTGGCAAGTCTTCTACCCATTTGCTTTTAAACTTTTCTAGCCTTGTTTTCAAATTTCTCAAGATTGTCCTGTTGGTGACCTCGACCTGTCCATTTGCTTGAGGATGTCCAGGCAAGGAGAAATGGTGGGAGATGGCGAGGTCTGAGAAAAAATGCCTGAATTCATCATTGTCGAACTGCTTGGCGTTGTCGGAGATAATAACCTTTGGAATCCCAAATCGGCAGATAATGTTTTTCTATATGGCGAGAGGTTCTGCTTCTATCCACTTAGGAAAGTAATCAATGGCGACGATCAATAATTTTCTTTGTAATGGAGCTTAGGGTAGAGATCCAAGTATTCCACGCCCCACTATGTAAAAGGCCATGGGCTAGTCATTGGGACCATCTCGGTGGGAGAGAGATGACTAATTGGAGCAAACCATTGACATCTATCACAATTTCTTGTGTATGTCGCCGCGTCTCATTCCATCTGTGGTCAGAAATAATTTTGGCGAATAATTTTTCTTACTGGTGATCTCACCTCTGAATGGTTTCCACAGATACCTTCATGAATTTCCTTTAGCACATATTCCTCTTCTTCAAGCCGGAGACATCTTAGGAGAGGCTCTAAAAAAGATCTTTTATACAAGATTCCATGGAGAATGCAAAATTTTGCAGATTTGTATTGGATTCGGCGAGCTTGAAGCTTGTCCAACGGCAACGTGCCATTCTGGAGATATGTGATGATGTCATCCATCCATGTCGGGCCTGTCTCTACCTGAAAGACTTGGGTTTGCTAAGAATTTTAGAGGTATACTTTTGTCTAAGATGAAATCAAAGGCTAAGGCGAATTTACCCAAAGCATTAGCCTTCTTATTTTCTTCTCTAGGGATTTAGAGAAATTTGAAATCTTTGATTTTTCTAGACATAATTTTTACCTCATCCAAATAGGCTACCATCCTAGTATCTTTGGCAAGGTAGTCTCCTTGGACTTGATTTACCACTAGTTGTGAATCATTAAAAGCGTCCAGGAAATCTACTCCCATTTCTATTGTAACTCATAGCCCGGCGAGAAGAGCTTCATACTCGGCTTCGTTGTTGGTGACTTTGAATCCTAAAAGGATGGCGTATTTCATTTGCTCACCTGATGGAGTTTGAAGAATCAGCACTGCGCCAAAACCGTGATGGTTTTATGATCCGTCCACGAACAG
>BRYE01000018.1:8470000-8480000 GCA_030159115.1 Actinidia arguta var. hypoleuca
TTTCTTTTTAAAAATGTTTTTGGATATTAGACATTGAAAAAGTTGTAAGCGATCAAGCAACTCTGGAAAAGAAAGAGATTGTTGTGCTGACGGTGAGTTTTTGCTTTGCATTTATTGCAATTGTCAAGTTAGTTTCAAAGCGAGTCTTGATGGTTTTTGGTAGCCTCCTTATCTGATAAGGTCCCTCGGCCAAGTAAAGGTTGGATTTTGATTCTTGTTGGCAGCAATATTACTATATTCATTACCTTGCTTTTGTGGCTAGTCTTCTATAGACTTTTCGATTATAGGATGCAATTGTCTCATATGTCGCTTTATAATTATGGCTTTTTTAGTATGGGTGTAATATCCCGACTTCCCTTAATTGATTTTAATGTATTATTATATACCTTATTATGATAAGGTTTGCTATATTTTTATATTGGTAGCATTTTTGTAATTTTTTATAATTTTTATGATAACAGAATTTCCATCTAAAAAGATTTTCTGACAAATCAAAATAAAAAACTAGACACATGTTAAACTTTAAGAACACGTGTCAAGCTAGCATGAATGAGACATGAGGGTCACATGATGATGAGTCACCACAAGCCATCAATGTTTGGGTGACTCACCACATGAGTCACACAAGTCAAACACTCTCCAAACTTGTATTTCACAGCTTGTGCTGAAAATTTTTGTGAGAGAAAGAGAGGAAGAGAGAAAGAGAGAGAGTTCAGTAAAGAGAGAGTGATAGAGAAAGGGAGAGAGAGGGTGAGAGTAATGGAGATACTTTGTTCTTTCCAAATCAGGTAAACTCTTTCCTCTCACCTATCTTTCTGTATTTTATTTCAGTGAGGAAGTATTTTAGCACTTGATATAGGAGTAATATATATCCTATCATGATGGAAGTTTCATAATATTTTGAAAATACGGCACGGGTACACCATTTTAGGACCGAAATACAAATAGATATTATATCATGTTTTTGCTTCTGGACCAATGACTCGTATTTTGATCATAACTTTTTCATATGATGTCTGTTTCATCCAACTCAAGTTGCGTTGAACATATATCTCAATTTTCTACAACTTTTATTCAGCATATGTTTTCAAATTTTGATGTTAAGTTACTCAAAAAAGTCTTGCGATTCAAATCCAAATAACTGATTAGAGCCTCCCTGGTCTTTGGTTGAACTCTTGTCATGAACCGATAGAACTTATTCCCTCAAACTGTTTGAACATTTTTTTGAATCAATTGAGAATGAGAATTTCGGCTACTGCTCCCCATGAACCAGTTGAACTTTTTTTAAACCGGTTAAGGCTTGAAAACCCTTAGCACTTTAATTCAAAATCAGGTCTGTCTTGTATACTTTAGTTCTTTGTCAGCAGACTTATTTTCATTGAAAATATTTAATTAAAAGACTTATATTTTCTTTTGCTTTTAGTTTACAATGTAAATAAGAAAATACCTCCCTTTTGAATTTATTAAAAAATACAAAAAATATAATTCCCATTAAATTAAAAAGTATAATTTCAGTTTTATTACAAAAATTATTTTTGACAGTTATTTTAAAAAATAATTCTTTTTTCGATTGAAGGTATACCTTGTAATAAAATTTCATAAAATGTTTAAAGAAAACAATATTTCAAAAAAAAAATCACACGTAGCCAAATTTTGACGAAAAATAATTTTTCAAGAAAACTTGTCATGTAAACCTCTCTTGAGAGTATCGCTTCACCGTGCATTTATCCAACCATAGTCTTTAACACTAATTATTGAAATGAATGAAACATATAGGAATTGACTCGGGCTATCTTAAGGAACCCAAGAGACAAGTGTAGTGCAATATCCATGTGACTAATGTAAGTAACTTGAATCTCTAAAGTATAATAGATTTCTCTCTTTACGCTATGATGTATGAAAGCAATTACGTTGTGCTACGAGAAAACAAATCCATGGAATAGATTTGACTCTTTCGAAAAGATTTTGAATATATACATGTATATGCACCATTTATGTTTCTACCTTTGGGGAAGGTATTTGGCGCCGACGCACCTCGACCTAAGAGTTTTTGAATTTGATCATTTATGACACATGATACCCAACTAAGGGCGGGTGGTCATAGAGCATAATGTATGTTTGCAAGAATTATGTTAACTATGATATGGTCAAATAACAAGTATTAGCATGAACTTTGAATATATACTACGAAAAGCAAATGTTTTCTCCAATGTTATGTTATACAATTATTTATCTATGGTATTTTCTTACCTGTTTGTATTTATATCAAACATATGCTAGAGTTTATGGTTATACGCTATGCAATTCTGCATATGAATATTGTTTTTGACAATGTTTCAGGTAACAAAAGAAAGAATGTGGATTAGCTTGTTGTGCCCATGCCTTGTTGTTAATACGTGCTCAATGTTTTGATTTCCATCATGAAGGATGTTAATTTTTGAAGATAGACTTTATCTTGTTTATGTTGCAAGAACAATGAAATTCTTTTGTCTAGTTTGGACTAGAATGGCCAAAAGTCTTTTTGGATATATAAATATAGTTTTATGTGTGTAATACTAAGACAGGTGCAGTCTCTCAACCGTTATGGATGTACGTTGATAAATGAATGTGGTTTATATATTTATTCTCTTTTAGCTCCTAAATATTAATTATGTTTATTCAATTCGCTTCTGCAAAAATATATACAGATTTTATAATATTAAAAGAATGAAAAATTTTAAAGATGAATTTTCTACCTAAACCCCTTTTTACCCCAATATGACATCACCCGATGCCACGTGGAGTACGTAGGACTGGACCACCTATGACATTTTAGTTTAATGATTAAGCTTTAGTTTTGTAGGCGTCGTACAATTCTGAAACTCAGACATAGGGGTTGTATGGTTGGATTTAGGTTGTGGAGATCAAATTTGTTATTTGCGCTTCATATTGTTAGCTATGAGTATGATGTTAACATTTCTGCCCGTAGTAATGTTGTCTTCTAGTTTTTGGTTTGAATAGCAATAAGTCATAAGCGTTGGTAGAATTGCTGGAAACTCAAGTTTTGGAGGTTGTTACGATTTCAATCCTTTAGCAGATGATTTACCTTACATTCACGAATGATATACGTTTTTGATTGCGACTGGGGCGGTTGATCTTTGTTTTCTTCAAATTTTAAATGTATTTTAATATGAATTATATCAATCTCATTTCCAATGTAAATCTCTATGGAGTCTGGACTTGTGGACCGAAAGAACTAGATGTGTGGTGAACAGGGGAAGGTGAGGGTTCCTCACAATTTTAAGTCCTTGAAGAATGCTTCATCACAATTACAATGCTTATGATTTTGCTAAGGCTGAGGTAAAATGAAATAACAAATAATCTCTAGACTATCCAATATGTTGTCATAGCTGGTGCAGTGTACAAGAAATGTGCTCTCTTCTGATTCTCAAGTTTTTATATGCTTAGGCCATTTTGCCCTAGTTTTTTTTGAGTTTTTTTTTTACTGTTTTGGTTTTTTGAGATTTTTTCGTATTTAGGTTGTATTTAAATCAATGATTTGATGACGGAAAAGGAAATAAAAATAAAAAAGTTAGAAGATCCAACCGTCAGGGACAATTGGATTCTCTACCTTTTTTTCTTCCCTCATCAATTTCTTTGATTCAAATACAACCTTAGTGAATCTTTTCAACCATTTCGTTAAAATTTTATATTTTTTTCATTTCTCTTGATTAGGAAAGTCTGAAAATTAAAAAAAAATATTTAATTTTGAAACAATTCACTAAAGACAAAAAAATTATTTTTACTTAACTAATTAACTAATTTTTTTAAATTTGAATAAAATTTTTATATTTTTAAATTTTTCTCATCAAGAGGAACTGAAAAAATACAATTTTTTTATTAAACGGTTAAAAAAATTCATTAAAAATCAAAAAATCAAAAAATAAAATCAGTTAAATAAAACCTAAGCCAAATTATTAACAAAGTTGGCTTTCAAATGATTAGAAACTAGTTTTGTCCTCTTTTATTAACTAATTGTGTGGGATTGTTGTTTATAGGATGAGAGGAGAGGAGAGGAAATCGAGAATAGACATCCGCGACGATTTTACGGCTGTGTAGGTAGCTTCAACCTGTCGTCCGTCCAACCAGAAATGCCCTAGCTACAATCACCGAAATAGTGAGAACGGCCGCCGGAGTTGTTTTCGAAAAATGGCTGTCCGACGGTCAAGTTAGACGTCCGGAATCTTAGAGTGAGAAAGTGTTTGTACGTTCTGAAAGTAAGGTTGCATGTACTTTGTGAGAACAATAGTGTTCCTTTTTATACTCTGGCTCAGTGTGTGGCTTGACGCGTTAGCTATCACGTCACTCAATAGACTACAGCTCAACATGTGCTTGTACGCGCCGACTGTTATGTCAGTGAGTAGGCGATTGACCTAGCCATGCCCCTACGGTATGGCTAGTAGCTCATGATCAACTACCAGCATCTCCATTCGGACGTAGGGGCTGTCAAAAGGAACTCTAACGTGCAAGTCTCCTTCTGTCCTCTAACATCCCTTGGGAATACCGTCGGTCCTTGCTCTAGTGCAATTATTGTTCCGAGCTTGCTAAACAACGGCACCTCAGAAGTAAAGATGGCCTTAGCTCGGACAACATTCATCTTTGGTAGTGACTGCTCTGAGCTCCAGCATAAATGGTCTCTGAGCTCACTCTATAGAGGCAGATGATGGAGACCTCTGCCCTAGCAAGGCCAGTGTGGAATAGTATTGCACCGAGCTTCGGCGTAGGGAACTACCGAACTTACTTCATAGCAATAGCTTAGCAAAAGTTTTTGCCCTAGCAAGGCTGTATTACATCATTGTATAATTTATCCCCTTACAATTGTCCTTCAGTTTGCATGAGCTGGGTCGATGCTCGCCGAGGTCATGTGAGCTGGACGTATTTATTCTCTGAGTCTGTTACTTGGCAGGTAAGATAATGCCTGCTAGCTATCTTTCCTATGTTTGGGTCTATCACTCCTCCATTAATGTTAATGGCCACGCGTCCGTGTTTGTTTTGATAGTGAGCACACCTGAGTGCTGGCACCGCGGTCCCCCACCTACTCCTAGGGATCATTTGATGCGGATATGCGGCTGAGTGGTTACCACATGCTCACATCTTATAGGTCTCGTAGGTGGTTATTAGCGCTTGACTTCAAGCGCCCACTAAGACACGTTCTTGCTTTATTCCCTCCTATTTACCTTTCTTATTCGGCGTCTGTTTGCTGCCCGTCTTCCATTAATGTGTTTCGAACTTTCGAGAGCATCCTAGAGAGAGAAAGAGTGTCCCTTTGTCTACTGCTACCATTCGATAGTTCTTCCGGCCATTGTTTCGGTTTTTGACGACCGGTCTTCGACCTTAATGATGTTAATTCCTCCCAAGCTTGACTCTAGTGAGTTTTTGGTACTTAGATACTTCTCGTGTTTTATGTGCTTCTCTATTATCCGCACTCGATTTCATGCCTGCATTTTTATGTCTTTGCCTTGCATCTGTATTCTCGCATTCAATTTTTGTTTTTGCTAATCTGCCATTGTGTCGTCGAAATTTTGATTTTGGCTTGTCCGCGATTATCAAAACTTTGTGTTCCTCTAAGTTAGAGTTGATTTGACTCATTTCCCCTGATGAAACGGATTCAAGTTGTCTTGTAGAATCTTTGGCCTAAGGGTTGTGTGGCCCAGGCCCTTCTATTGTCGAGATGGTTTTGAGGCGATAAGAAGGTCTAGTAGTTGTCCCTTAGTGGTAGGTAGCTTTGCTAGGGCAGAGTCTAGTGCTTTCATCGGGCTCGTGTGTTTTTGTTCCCAAAGTTTATCACAACTGGATAGCTGACCTCATTCTAACTGATTTATTTCTATTTCCAAAAAAGGGAGTTTAATTGAGCTATACTGTTGATCCATGATGACAGGGCCATGGAAAGGTTTAGGGCTATGTACGACATCCCTATGAATGTTCGAATAGAGCGTCCTGGACCAAACAAGGTTCTAGTTGTTGACCCAGGCCATGTGGATCGTATTTCGGTCCATATTTGGCTGATCTACTAGGCCTGGCTTTGATTTCCCATAAGCTCGTTGCTGAAGGAAGTGATGGCGCGCTGCCACTTAACCTTCATGCAAGTGTCCATCAACTTTGTTCGAATTGTGCTTGCGATGGACACGTTGATGCGTATACTGGACAAACAATTCAATACCGAGGATTTGCTTAATGTCTACACCGTAGTCCGACCAAAGAGGGAATCGGGCAACCCCCTCTATATGGGTAATCATTACTTGTGCCTTAGGAATACCAATCAACATCAAACGAGGTTGGTCAATGGCAACCCGAACAAAGATTTGTTTCTCGACGAGTTTGTTTGGGTTTAAGGTGGTTGGGGTTTCGAGCTAAGGATGATGGTTTATGATCATTCCTGAGGTACAACGGTCATTTGCCTGATAGTAAGTATTTTTTGGTTGAATTAGTATTCTTCATGTTTTGTGAATATTCCTTATACATGTGATGATGTCTATTTTCGTTGCTTGCGCAAATTTCAATGACAAGTTCAAAATTTGTTCCGAATAGTGTAGGGAGGCCATCCAAACTTCTAACAATAGGAAAGCATCTAAGGACATTTTTGATCTTCTCAATTTTGAGTCAATCTACCATCACACGATTCTGCGTGGCTGTAAAACTTATCAGGGCGAGTCTCTCTCCTTTGCACATCAAAGGTGGGGCTCTATGGCATGAAGCTTTCAGTTTGGAGAGGTTCAGTGACGAGCTCAGTGCACATCAACCTGCTGCCCAAACTCTAGGTCATGAAGAGGGTGTTACATCAATCTCGTCGAGCTACACCTCTTTAGATCCCATCAACAGCGAGGAAAAGGGTGAGGAGGCTGTTAGCCAACTTGTGCTGAATAGGAGGCGGGGCCGAGTGATCTCTGTGGTTGAACCAGAGGACCCAGCCCTACCAATCTCCATCTTGAGCTAAGAGAATGAGCATTCGGACGATCTCGCCCTTGCTCCACCTCAATCAGTAAGAAGGATTAAATTATTGGTCCAAGCTCGGGTGAGATAGACATAATGAGGTTCAGGAACTTATAAAAGATCGTGCCGGCTCCCGATCCTCCCGCCATAGCAGCTCTCCCTATCAGCCAAGTCCCCCAATGAATCATTGATCAGATCGTGGAGTATCATGACTCCAGCATGGCTCTTGCGCGAGCTGTCATGTTTCCAAACACCATCGCCGCCCTCTTCGAAGGGACCTTATAGACGATGAGAAGTTTGCTGGTGATGTAGCATGTTCTAGTGAGCATTGTGACCTTGGTATTTTTGAGATTGTATATCCAATACTTAGCTTTTTTTTGTGCTTTTGGTTTGTAGAGCCTCCAAAGAGCGATGGCCATCAAGGACCGCATGGCAAAGCATTCGATCGAGCTGAAGAGGGCCAAAAAAAAAAGGCAACTTAGAGTCCGAGTTGAATAAGGCCAGGCTCACGTTGGCCGACATTGATCAGTTGAAGGCATATTTGGCTGCTACGGAGCAAGCCCGGGATTGCAACTACGCGGCTGGTACCCAAGCTTAAGATAAGGTTGCTGCTGAGGCTACTCTTGCCTAGCTTAAGGAGCTGACTTATGGCCCCGTCTATGAGCGAGTCTTCAACAAAGGCGTCAATCGAGCAGGGGATAACTACAGTAGGCAGGTCGCTGAGGTCAGCTCTAAGGCTTTCCATGAAGGGTGGCTTGCTTGCTTGAAGGAGCTCGGCACACCTGAGGAATACCTAGCATGGACCAAGGCTACTCCTGCTCTTGAGTTCCCAGAGTCTCCCGCGTCTTATTCGGTCCTACCCGACTTTCATGAGGAGGAGTACGTGAATAGGCCGGAGGAAGTTAAGGATGCTGCTACTGATGTCGTGGCTCCATCCAATATGGTTGTTCAGCTCATGGAAGAGGCAAGGCAGACAACTGTGGAAGTTGTGCCTCTATCCATTAAGCCTACACAGCTTGCGGAGGAGGCGGGGCAAATAACTGCTAAGGGAACTGTTGAAGATGCAGCCCAGGATCCTTTTCCTGAGCTCTAACGTGTTGTTTTTATTTTCTTTTTAGTCGAACTTGTAAAGACTTATTCTTTTTTGGGCTTTCGCAATAGAATTCCTATTCTTCTTTCCACCACGTGTTGATGAGACTTATCTTGTGTTTTGATTTTTCTCCTTTGGTAAAATATTCTCCGAAAAGAATTAAGGGTCCAGGCTTGAAGCTCTTGTCGAGTTCGGCTTCTTGTGTTGGAATGAAATTTATTTTTGTACCTCGTTTGCACTCTTTTATTTGTCTACGACTTTACATTCTTATATGTTGTTTGGATTGTAGAATGGAGCTCGAAACTTTATTGGAGCTCGGCCTTCTTGTCCTTAGTTACAAAATTTTTCCAAGTATACTCTAGAAAATTTTAGAAAATAGAGCTCGGAACTCGTAGGGAGCTCGGATAACTCTTCTCTAAATTTTTTTCCAAGTATATTTAGGAAAATTTGTTGGATAGAGCTTGGAACTCACTTGGAGCTCAGCTACTCCTCATTTGTAAATTTTTCGAAGTGTACTTTTTATAAAATTTTCAAGAGATAGAGCTCAAACCTCAAAAGGAGCTTAGCTAACTCTTCCCCAAAAACTTTTCAAGTATATTTAGGTAAATTTGTTAGACAAAACTCAGAACTCACTTAGAGCTCGATTAACTCTTCCTCATTCACAATTGTTCTAGGGAAATAACTCGGAACTCGCAGGGAGCTCGGCTCACTCTTTCTTAAAATTTTTCAAAGTATATTTAGGCAAATTTATTGGACAAAGCTCGGAACTCGCTTAGAGCTCGACTAACTCTTCCTCACTTTTTGCAACACTCCAGTAAGTAAAAAATATGAGCAAGTGTATTGATATAAACTTTAGCTCATTGAAGAAAATTGCATCTTAGTGGAAATACTTTTTCAAGTGGTTAGAATTCTAAGGTCTCGAAACTTGCTTGCCTTCTAAATCATCGAGGCAGTAAGCACCCTTGCCGGCGAGATTGACTATTTTGTAGGGCCCTTACCAATTTAGTCTGAGATTCCCGTCTGTCGGGTCCTTGGTATTTCTAACAATCTTTCTCAGGACGAGGTCCCCCATTGAAAATTCTCTATGTTGGACCTTCTGATTGTATATTTTTGCTAATTGCTTCTGGTAATCAGCCATTTGTATGAGAGCGTTCTCTTTTCTTTCATCGGCAAGGTCAAGGTCCTGAGCTAAGACTTCAAAATTCATGCCTGTACATGTGCCCGCCCTTAGTCGGGTATCATACGTCATAAATGACCATCTTGTATAGTTAACATAATTCTTGAAACATACATGATGCACTATAACCTCCCGTCCTTAGTCGGGTTTCATAACTTGATTTCCACACACCCTTGAGTCGGGGCATGCCGGCCGAGTATCTTCCTGAAAGGTAGAAACATGATGGTACATAGGCATATACATACAAAATCTTTTCAAAAGATTCTCATCTAAGCCATGGATTTGATTTGCATAATATAACATAATTTCATAGATATATCATAGCATAAAAGAGTAATTTACTCTACTTTAGAGATTAAGGTTACTTACTTGTTTGCGTTTGTGTCACGCTACACTCGATCGTCGTGTTCCTTAGGCTAGTCGAATTGATTCCTATATGTTTTATTTATCGACATATTTAGTATTAAGACCTTACTCAAGCGTCTAAATCTTAATTATGTTAAATGTCAGAGGAACTAGGCTAAGTGTGTAGGTCTAAGTGTTCAAAACTTAAAAAAATGGGTTCTATTAAGCCTCAATCGGTTCAGAAAAAATAAGTTGAACTGTCTCAAAATACAATAGTTGAACCGGTTCAGAATAAAAAGTTAAACAGTTTGACATGATCAGTAGCTTAAATAAGATAATTAAACCGGTACAAAATAAAAAGTTAAACCGGTTCAGTATGATCAGTAGCTTAAATAAAATAGTTGAACCAGTACAAAATA
>BRYE01000018.1:8497500-8500000 GCA_030159115.1 Actinidia arguta var. hypoleuca
CACTTTCCTTCTTCAGAGTTCTGATTTCAGCCACTGACATTTGGTGCTGATGTTGGTGTCGACACTTATCTTCTTCAGAGTTCTGGGTTCAGCTACTGATACTTGGTGTCGATACAGGTGTCGACACTTGTTCCCTCAAAAACTTCTGAAGTTGGCTATTGACATTTGGTGTTGATACTGGTGTCAACACTTCTTCTTTAAAAATCTTCTAAAGATGGCTACTGACATTTGGTGTCGATACTGGTGTCGACACTTCTTCCTTTAGAATTCTGGTTTTGGTTACTGACATTTGGTGTCGATACTGGTGTCGACACTTCTTCCTTCAGAATTATGGTTTTGGTTACTCACATTTGGTGTCGACACTTCTGTACTGGGTGTCGACACTTTTTACTAGAATATGTTTCATCGTCTTTTTGATAATTTAAGCGTTGAGTCGACTTTCTTCCTTCACGATATTTCTTCCATGGATTCATATGGTCTTTATTCACTTTGATCCATTTAAGATTCATGAATTATTTGAGACATACAATGGATTTATCATTATGATTTTCGGGCTCAAAGGTGTCGACACCACAGAACAAGGTGTCGACACTTTCTGTTAGAAAGTGTTTGTAGAACTTCCTTTGATCAATTGACTTATGGGACGCAATGCTTAGGTGTTGCACACTTAGTAAACATATTAACTACTAATAAACTGTTTTATTATCATCGAAATTGAGGCTTGATTCAACAATCTCCCCCTTTTTGATGATGACAAAACTTATCTCAATATAAATGTTAAATATATCATCACATATTGCAATTTCAATATACCACGTATTGCTACCATCACGTATTGCAATTTCAATATACCACGTATTGCTCTCCCTTTCTTTTGTAGTACCATTCTCCCCCTTTTTGTCAATTCATCAAAAAGGGTGGCCTACCACAGCCTGCATGGGCAAATTATAACTAAGTAATACCCAACATGCATATATACTAATATATCCAAAATAGCATTCGTTTCTCAAAACACAATAGCATTTGTTGAATAGTATACATTGAATCCACAATACCATACATTGAATTCACAATTGCATACATATCTCAAACCATAAAATCAGAGTTCAAACCATAAATCACAACATAGCCATGCATATCATATTACAAGACACAAATCCGGCATCTCATAGTTCAAAACACATTGTCCAAAACAAAAAAAAATCACATTTATGGAGAAGAGGAGGTGGATGATGCATTATGAACTGGAGTGGATGGTGACGGAGAGGGTGAAAGTGACAATTTAAGAGCCGTTTTCGCGGTGTTCTTGAATTTCGACCTCAGTTCCCAGTTGCATGTACTATATCTTCGTCTTGAAGTGCGAGATATGAGAGGAGTGGCATCGAAGTCATTTTCTGAGGAGTCGCCAAGGTCGGCATTGCTGTCATTTTCCTTATCTTCCTCATCCTTCTCTGCCTCCCTTTGTTCTATCTCCTTTTCTTCTCTTTCTCCCCCTTCTTCTTCCTTGTTTCATTCTTCCTCAGTGCTTTCACTCTCACTATCATCCAAGGGAGTCTTTCCTTTCTTCATGATGTTCGACAAATTTCTTATTTTCTTTTCAACGATTACTAGTCAAAAGGTCATATTATCGACCTTTTTATGTAGCAATTTCATTGATTCAGACACTTGACTCATGAATATTCGCATTTCGACTTCGAACCCTTCTTCCTCAACCCCTTCGCTTTCCATTTTCTCCTTTCCCTTTGAGCTACCCCCTTTTTCAATTTTCTTTGATTGTTTGGGAGTCCATTTATTTCTTATCAATTCATATCCCATTCTCCTCAAAGTCTTTTCGTTATACTCATCACTTACGACTTTTGGGATTCTCACCGTTTTGTCATCCAATTCTACTCGGAAGTACTTGAAAATTTTCATTAAGAGCATTCCGTAGGGCAGGCTAACCTTCTTGATTGTGGCTTTAAACATTTGATCTAATATGAAAAGAGCCAAATCAATTTTTGAGTTGGTTACATAAGCCCATAGAAAGAATAGTTTTCTGTCGGACACGTACTCAAATTTTCTAGTCTTTGGAATCAAAATTGTGCAAATGAAATGATGCACCAGTTTTAACTCCAATGGTAACGTGTTTGCTTTGGGTTGCACGGCTAAACTCACGTTGTCACCATAGATAGCTTGCAGCTGATGTTTTCTTTGTATGTTGTGCCTTCCTATTTCATTTCCAGACTTTATTCCCAAAATTTTTTGGATTATCGATCGATCTAGTGTTAATGAAATACCCTTGACATAACTTCTTATATCATTGCTGTGAAGCCCTCTTGACGCATTAGCATAAAAATAAGCAACTAATTCTAGATATACTTCATCCCTAGTTAGTGTCATGGACATCCATCCTAAATCGTCCATTTTTGAACTAAAAACGAAGTTATGTGCATCAAAGAAATCGTAGTCTATCCAGCGACCATTTATCACTTTTCTAAGCGAAAAATCTAAGTTATACCTT
>BRYE01000018.1:8507500-8510000 GCA_030159115.1 Actinidia arguta var. hypoleuca
TCTCTCTCTCTCTCTCTCTCTCTCTTGCGTGTGTGCAAGTCCCAACATACTGCTGGGACAAGCATGGGGTGATGAGGTTTGGTTAAAGTGTTTGGGGTGAAGGGATGGGAGAGTGTGGGGTTTTGACTTTTGAGGCTTGGGGTTTGATCACCTAGGTAACACTATTAGGTGATCCCCATTGGTCCATGTAGGGCAACATATAGGATACATTTTCATTTGTCTGTTACCCTTTAACAAAAAAATCTTTTCGTGTACAGTTTTAAATTTTCATAAAATTCTCAAAAAATTAAAAAAAATCATAATTAATACTTGGAATATAACATGCATTATTTTACATAAATGACATATATTTTACCTACTTCGTGTATATCATGTTATATATATACATATATTTACTTTCTCATTTTTTTTTAAAGAGAATTTAAATATCTTAAAAGTTTGGGATTTTATAAGAACCGTGCTTGCCTTGTCCTTGATTTTGTGCGCCTCCCTTTTGTCTTCCGGCAGGTTGTCGTGCTGTATGAAATTTATGGTCAGGTCCATCCAACTCTGGCCCAATTTAGTATTAACAAGGACGGATTCCTTTGGTATCTCGAGACTAGGGGTCGAGATTAACTCAACTGCAATGGTTCGCCCTGCTTCCTTTTCAAAATCTAACGCCAAGCCTTCTAGTGTGTCTGTCTGCATGTGAATTTCGGTCCCTCCCCACTTGATAGATCTTTAGTGCTCTGAATTCGGTGAGGAGGTTTTTTGCCACTGAAGTACATAGTCATCCTGGCTCCCTGAGCTTCAATTTTTTTCGTGACTTGGTTGACCACCAATTTTGAATCACTAAATATATGGAGCTCGGGAACCTTTAGCTTGGTGGCGGACAAAAGTCCTACAATGAGGGCTTCATACTCGGCTTCGTTGTTTGTTGCAGGAAAATTTAGTTTGAGACACTGTTCAAAAATTGCTCTTTCTAGGCTTTTCAAAACTATTCCTGCCCCTACTCCCAAACTGTTTTTGGCTCCGTCGATGAACATTCTCCAAGCCGAGGTAGGATCAATCTGAGGTGGTTTAATAACCTCTAGACCCCTAGATATCTCACCAACGATAGTTATTTCTCTGTTTTGGGGTGGTTCTTCAGTAACCTCTAGACCCCCAAGTATTGATTGATTTTTGAAAGATCCTACCTTTGAGCTCTTCTCTTCCCCCTGTGTAGAGACAAGGAGCCTTTGCTTTGGACTCACAGCTCAGGGTGAGAACTCTTCCATAAAGTCAGTCAGAACCTGCCTTTTTATTGCTGCTCTTGGCAAAAATTTTATGTCCGACTATCCGAGCTTGATGGCCCATTTTGAAAGTCGAACGAACAAGTCTGCTTTTGAAAAAATATTTTTGAGCAAAAACTCCGTATATATAGCGATAGGGTGTGCTTAAAAATAGTGCATGAGTTTCCGTGACGTTAAGACCAAGGCCAAAACGAGCTTCTCTAGCGGCATGTACCTTGTTTGGCAACCAGTAAACGTTTTGCTAACAAAGTAGATCGGGCATTGCTCTTCATCCACCTCCCTTAATAATAATGAGCTAATGGCATATTCTGAGACAACGAGGTAAACATAGAACAACTCCCCCTCATTCAGCGTGGAAAGAAGCGGTGGTTGAGTTGAGTGTTTTTCAAACTCTTGGAGTGCCAATTCGCATTCATCATTCCATAAAAACTTTATATTTTTGTGAAGGAGTTTAAAAAATAGACGGCATTTATCTGAGGACTTATTAATGAATCTGTTCAGTGCCGTTGCCATCCTGGTTAAATTTTGGACCTCCTTCGTAGTTCTTGGGCTGACGAGATTGTTAATCATTGTAATTTATTCCAGGTTCACTTCGATCCCTTGTCTTGTCACCAAGTGTCCCAAGAATTTTCTCGAGTTTATCGCAAAGGCACATTTTGCTATGTTCAACCTCAAATTGTGTGTTTTGAGTATTGTGAACATTTCGGTCAAGTCCCTGATATGATCTGAATCCTTTTTACTCTTTACCACCATATCGTTGATGTAAGCATCCATGGTTCTACCTAGGATTAACTCAAACATTTTCATCACCATCCTCTAATAAGTGGCGTCAGCCTTTTTTTAGTCCAAAGAGCATAAGTTTGTAGCAGAATACGCCTCGGGGAGTGATGAATGCAGTCTTCTCCTGATTAGGCTATTGCATGACTATTTGGTGATAACCTCGGTATGCATCTAAAAAACTCATCCGTGCGTGACCCAAAGTAGAATCCCCCAGTTGATCAATTTTCGACGAAGGGAAGCAGTCTTTAGGACAAGCTCAGTTGAGGCTTGTGAAGTCCACACATACTCTCCATTTGCTTGTCTTTTTCTTTACCATGGTTGTGTTAGATAACCAGCTCGTATAAAGGACCTCCGTTATTGCACTTGTCTCTTTTAGTTTTTCCCCCTCCTCGATGACTGCATCCACGTGCTCGGTTGTAGATCTTCTTTCCCTCTGTTTCACTAGACGG
>BRYE01000018.1:8525000-8527500 GCA_030159115.1 Actinidia arguta var. hypoleuca
AGTTGATATAGCCCTTTAGTCTTCCTTCCTCGTAGCATTTCCTTGTTTCCCTTGGAAACTCAAAGTTCCTCCACTAGCTGCAAATTTGCAACCCTTCGAATCTAGCATCCCAATGAAAATTAAGTTTTTTCCCAAATTAAGAACATGCCTTACCTCGGTCAATGTAAGAGACCTCCCGTTTGCCATGGGGAATCGGACTACTCCTTTACCAACAACTCTTGTCAGTGTGTTGTTCGCCATTCATACAAGTCCGCCATCACATGCTGCATATGTAGAGAACATCTGTCTCCGCACAAGTGGTAAGCATAACCTGAATCCAATATCCAATCTGATTTTCCATTTGCCGATGTTGCTAGTAGAACATTACTCTCATCCTCATCCACAGTCATCACTGTTGCTACTTCTGTTTCTTAAGACTGATCATTCTTCATCTTGGCTTTATACTTTGTGCAATTCCTCTTGATATGCCCCTCATAGTCGCAGTAAAAGCATGCAAAAGTGTGATCTCTCGACTTTGACCTCGGTCGACCTATGCCAGTATCCCTTTGATGACTTCTTCCCTGACCTCAACCTCTTTCTCTGCTTCCCTCTAAGACTAGGGCTCGCGACTCATCACTATCTGTCGTACCCATCTCTCTCTTCCGTGCCTCTTCGTTGAATAGGACATCCTTGACCATATTCATAGTTAACTTCTCATTCGGCGCTGAATTGCTGAGAGAAATCACCAATGTCTCCCAACTTTCTAGAAAAAAACTCAAAAGCAGTAGGGCCTGCCTCTCATCCTTGTACTGTAGGCCAACACTAGCCAATTGATTGACCAAATTCTTGAACTCACTCATATGTTCCGCCACTGATGTCCCACTCTAAAGCTTCAAATTCACTAGCCTTCTCATCAATAAGGCTTTGTTTCAAGATGTCTTCGCTTGATACATCGTCTCCAACTTGGTCCACAACTCATAAGCACTTGTCTCTTGTGCTGCATGATGGAACACCTCGTGTCTAATCCATTGTCTAATTCGTCTAATTATTTTTCGGTTCATCTTCTTCCATTCCTCATCCTTCGTTGCTACAGGCTTGTCTCTTTTATCCTCCAAGGGGTCGTATAAATCCTTACGGAATAGAATATTCTTCGTCCTTGGTTTTCGCAATGCGTAATTCGTGGTTGAAAGCATGATCATAGCCCCCCAAATTATTCTCCTCCATTTCACTTCACCCAATTAAAAGTAAAATATCAAAAATACTAATCTCGGTGATGGATCCAGAATGCTGAAAAACCTCGAAAAGGGCTAAACTATAAAAATCAGAAAGTCTAAGACCAAATTGTAATTATCTAAAACTTCAAGGACTAAACTATAATTTCCTGAACCTTTGGGGAACAATCTTTAAATTTCAAAAACTCTAGGGACAAAATGTAATTACCTCCTTAGTGGCTCGGTCAACAGTCTCCGGCGCGGCTCAAAGTCAATGGATCTGCGGTGCGTTCAGTGCTCGGTCAACGATCCGCAATCAGCGCCGTTGGGCTCAACTGGAGGTCGTGGGGTGCGTGGCGAAGTGGGCGTCATTTGCCTTCCTCCTCTGAAGCGCGTGTGGCACGTACGCGATAATAGAATTAACGCGCTAGACACGGGCGGCCCGTGAGGGCAAAAGCGGTGACTTTTTTATCGATGTTGGCTACAGGAGGTTCGTCGCGAGGATAGAAACACCATTGTGCTATTAGAAATCGATTTCAAACACTTTTGTAGAGATTTGAAACTTGACCTGTGCTCAACCAATTGTTGTGCTAAAAAATCGAGTTACCAACTGTTGGGTAAAACATACGTTACCCTAGATCAACCACACACACAAGACAATAAATATTTACGTGGTTCGGCTAATAATGCCTACTTTCACGAAGAAAAATCAAATAATCTACTAATCGATCGAAGGGGATTACAATGAGTATAAAGGTAGAAGAATCACACTACACTCACTTCTCTTTCTCAATTATCTATCACAATCTCTCTATCTAGCCTCACTCTTATCACAAACACACAAGTCTCAGCACCCTACCCTTTCTTTTATAGACTAAAGGAAGGAGGCGGTAGACTTCCAATATAATACTTAATTGCTATCCTATTCTATCTAGGAAAACATATCCTAACTCAAAACTAACTCTTCAAGAGACAATCCTTTAAAGAGGTCTAGTTAGCTCGAGAGTTCCAGTCCTATATGAACACTCTATGTGGGTCAACTGGGCTTGGGCCCAAATATGTGGGTTGGACTCAACAATCTCTCACTCCAGCCCACGAGAAGATAATCCGATGTCTTCAAGTTATCCATCCTGACAGCTTTTGGTCCAGCTCCCCCATAATATCTACAAGACAACATTCAAGAGATCTTGCCCTCATCAACGGGATACTTCACTTCCCACCGAAGTGCATGCACCTCCACACTGAAGTGCCCACACCTTCTCACCGAGGTGCGCCCCACCCTCCACTAGGGTGTGCCGCAAAGTACATCA
>BRYE01000018.1:8537500-8540000 GCA_030159115.1 Actinidia arguta var. hypoleuca
TTATCGAGGTTCGATCACAACCCGTGATCTACGTCCTCCCAAGACCTCCGCAAGATCTTCTTCCACTATTTGTAATCCGCAACTACAATGTGGGGGTTGGTTATTCAAGTGCCTAACTCACTTTTACACCAAGTGATTTTTGTTCAAACTCCACTTAAACTTCTTAGTGTTTTACTTGCAAGAGGAAACACTCAAACTCTTAAGTGTTTGGCTTTCTACAAGAGAAACACTCAAAAACTCTCACCAAGTGTTTTTAATCAAGTCACATTTAAACTTACAAGGATAGAAATATGAAGGTGTTTTAAGATGAACAACAACTCTCTCAATAGAGTAGATATGAGTGGAATCTCACAATCAATACTAACACAAAGGGACAAAGAGAATATTCAAGGATTCTTGACTTTGAAGCTTATTGGATGATGAATCAATATACTTAAGATCACTCCCTTGTGTGTTAAATGCCCTTGGAGACTTGTATTTAATAACTTGAGTGAAGAGAGTACCGTTGGTGGTAGTTGGGAAGCCATTAATGTTGTACCAGACATCTCTGCATTTTTTCCCGTTGGGTGTCGACACTTTACATGTGTCGACACATTGTTTCATGGTGTCGACACTTCAAGCCTTTAGTTTTTAGCTTAAAACGTCTCCAGGAGCTGATCTAGGTGTCGACACTTCTTCGTCAGGAAATCTTTCTTTGGCTACTGACTTTTGGTACTGATGATGGTGTCGACACTACATGTTTCCAGATTCTTGAAATTACACACTGTCATTTGGTGCTGATATAGGTGTCGACACTTCCCTTCTTCAGCGTTCTGATTTCAGCTACTGACATTTGGTGCTGATGTAGGTGTCGACACTTCTCTTCTTTCATATTCTGATTTCAGCTATTGACATTTGGTGCTGATATAGGTGTCGACACTTCTCTTCTTTCATTTTCTGATTTTAGCTACTGACATTTGGTGCTGATATAGGTGTCGACACTTGGTCTTCAAAAATCTTCAGTAGATAACCACTGACATTAGGTGTCGATACTGGTGTCGACACTTCTTCTTTAAAATCTTCAGTGGATGGCTACTGACATTTGGTGTCGATATCGGGTGTCGACACTTCTTCCTTCAGAATTCTGATTTTTGGTTACTGACTTTTGGTGTCGACACTTGTGTACTGGGTGTCGACATATTCTTCCAGAATGCGTTCCATCTTCTTTTTGATAATTAAAGCGTTGAGTCGCCTTTGTTTCTTCCTGATATGTTTCCATGTATTTATATGGTCTTGGTTCACTTTTATTCATTCAAGATTTGATGAGTTATTTAAGTCTTTCATCGATTTGATCATTTTGGCTTCTGGGCTCAAGGTGTCGACACTTTAGAACAAGGTGTCGACACTTTCTATTAGAAAGTGTTTTATGAAGCTTTCTTTGATTAGTTGAGTTGTAGGTCGCTATGCTTCTTTGCTGCACACTTAGTAAACATATTAAACACTAATAAACAGTTTTGTTATCATCGAAATCGAGGCTTGATTCAATAATCTCCCCCTTTTTGATGATGACAAAACATGAACACAAATTTATGCAAATTGCCATTACGTATGGATTGCAACCTTGCCATTACGTATGGATTGCAATCTATCACGTATTGCTCCCCCTTTCTTTTGTAATGCATTTCTCCCCCTTTTTGTCAATCCATTAAAAAGGGTTGAGGGGCAAATTATAACTAAGTGTAGCTAATAGATAAGACCTTACAAATCAATTTATGCATATATATACTAAGATCATAGAAGTCCATTCATTCATTTCCATCAAACAGTTGATACCAATATATGTACTAAGCTATCCGAACCACAATGTCATATAGTGAATCGTCAATTTCATTCATTTCTCAAACCATAAACCAAGAAATCATGAACCATCAACCATCAATCTTAAATCAAAGCATACCAATTTCATACTAAAGCCATAATATCAGGATTCAAATCATCACCCATACATATTGTCCAAAACATATTATCAGAAAATCAGAAGTCATACACATTATATTACATACCACATTGTCATAAAAACAAAATAAACGAAAATAACGTTTTATGGAGAAGGAGGGGTAGATGACGCATTATGGACAGGTGTGGATGGAGATGGAGAGGGTGAATGTGATAACTCAAGAGCCGTCTCTGTAGTATTCTTGAATTTTGATCGTAGTTCCCAATTGCGGGTACTGTATCGTCGTCGTGCAGCGCGAGAAATGAGTGGAGTGGCATCCGAATCAGTCTCTGAGGAGTTGCCAAGTTCATCATTGCCATCCATTCTCTTTTCTTCCTCATCCCCTGCTTCCTTGTCATCTTTCTCCTCTTCTTTACTTGCTTCCCCTTCTTCTCCTTTGTTTTCCTCCCCCTCATCAGAGCTTTCACTGTCGTCCAATGGTTTCTTCCATTTCCTCACCATGTTAGACAGATTTCTTATTTTCTTCTCGCAAACTACTAGACGAAAAGCCATGTTGTCGACCTT
>BRYE01000018.1:8590000-8600000 GCA_030159115.1 Actinidia arguta var. hypoleuca
TTTCTTTTTGGGCAAGTATGGTTGTTATGATATATATATATTTTAGAAAAGGAATTGTTTAGGAATTCTTAGTCTAATGGCTTGTAGTAAGATGTAAGCTTTCCACACAAAGAAAAAGGTGAATGTAAGCTGTGAATTTTTTTAGAAGAGGGTGCAAGGTTGGAGTAAATTTTTATTAAAATTGTTATACCACATGAAAATAATGAAATTGTGTCGATAATCTGTTGTGGTAGAAAATTAAGACGAACAACCAACAGTCAGAATTGCTCCTTCACCTAGGTATTGAACCTCGGCGACTTCTTGGGCGACCTGCGCAGATAGCCGAACAAATGTTACTGGCCGGGTTGAGGCCGCTCAAAACCCCTCTGGCGTGGGCATCAGACCAAGACGAATATAGACTAAGTAAAATAGAAATGCAGAGCTTTGAGAAAATATGCAAGGATTAAGTATAAACTATTGAGCAAACCTTTTGTGATGGGAGAGAGGCCTGTATATAGTTGGAGAATTGAGTGTCATGCGAGAAAATCACGGCGAGAGCCTTGGAAGGATAAATATGAAAATATATCCCAAAAATATCAGAGAGAAAAAGGAAATTGCCATCTGAAGAACATACCGTGATTAGAGGCGACGTGGTGGAGAAGGAGTCTCACGGAGGTGGATTCCTTGTGGAGATGATCTTTGATCAGGTGAGATAACCAACCTTGCCCATTGACGATATAGGGATCAAATAATATGCTCATAGTATTATAGCGAGATGAGCAACTGTGATGATATTATGGGCGACTAGGAATATACTGGGGATATGGCGAGGTTGTCCTTTGGGCAATGTGTTCGTATTAGTAGGCAGATATTTTACCCTACATCAGTAGCCCCCTACTCAAGATACTGAGGTGGAACACTTCGGATCTACGAGTAATAAATGAAGTAGCTGCTCCCTGACGATGTGGGCGAATAATGATAGCACACCTCCATTGGCTGACATGTGTTAAAGCGCATTAATGATGAAATGACATTTTGGTACATTTTGGTGAGAATGGTGGAAGCTTTTGGAAGAAGGGACGATTTTTGAAGCGTCGCGCAATTTGGGTCATTGGTGTAGATAGATCTCAACCCTTGGAACTTCTTATAAATATAGGGCTCCACCACTCATTTGTACCCTTTTGCTTTTGCTGCCAAACTACTGACCCTACTCCAACATTCAACTCGCCCTCATTAGCTCACCAACAGTCCCACACCTGACCTTCAGTAAGTACTATTTGCTAGCTTTATCTCCAATTTTAACTTAGTGTATGTCCAGTAGATCCGAGGTAGAAGACTTGGAAAACCTAGAGGATTCCTTGCCATCTTGGATATCCGAACACCTAGGAGAGAGATCATCATACATGACTGACGGGGTGAATCAACTTCCTTCCTCATCTAGGGAAGATCCTCGTACCCCCGAGGATACTTCCTTGACAAGCGAGGTTTACCAATCTACTACTCTGCCTAGGGAAGACTCTCCTAGCCCCAGGGGTAATCCCTTGGTCACCACCCCATTTCAGTTGAGTTAGGAAGTAATATTATGATTACCGACGAGCTTGATTCTCTTAAAGAGTCTTGTTCCTTTCCCCCAAACGTTCAAATTAGGATGCCCGAGGAGGGCGAGACCATAGCTTCAACCTGCCCAGGTGAGGTGGCCTTCTACGAGGCTGCCTTTCATGCCGGCCTTTGTTTCCCCATCCATCCTACAATCAGGATGATCCTACAATTTTACAACGTTTGCCTCGCCCAGCTTCTCCCCGACGCATGGCGGAGTGTCGTATGCGCGATAGCATTGTGGCAAGCTTATAAATATGCCATCTCCCTTTTCGAGTTCAGGAACCTATTCAACCTTAATAAAAATCCTAAGCCAGGTCATGGATGGCTATACTTCAAGGCGAGGCCAAATAAGACCCTGCTCGAAGGGCATCCTAGCAACGTTAAGGGGTGGAAGAGAAAGTTTTTCTTCACCTCGGGGGATGACTGGGAGTTACCTGAAGGGTTATCTTGGGAAGCTGGGGTTCAAAGGGTCCCAAGGTCGTAGGGTACCCTAGGTTAGTTCTAACATCTACTAGAATTTTTCTTGTATTCTTAAAATGTTCTAGTACTAATACTCATCTGATATGCTTTTCAAACAAACACTGCAACAATCTGCCTAGGCTATTCAGGGATGAGCAACAAAGATTTGACAATGTCTTTGGTTCGATAGATGAGAAGGGACTCTACTTGGTTTTAGCACTCCTTGAGTCCAAATCTTTTCGTAGGAGCTTCGGCCCTCCGAAGTCCATGGCGTCCAATAAAGGGGACAATGTTAAGGACCGGCCTGCGGATGGCGTACCTACTTCTTCAGGCGACGCGGGTGAGTCCCGCCATTCCCGAGATGAACACATTCAGCGTGATAGCCATTCCCGAGACAAATCACTAGAATACCTAGGAACCGTTAGGAATGAATTAAGGAGGATCTTACCTATTATGCCTAATCTACTCTTGCTAAGGTGGTCAGGGGAAAAAGTTTGAGACCCAATCTTAGATTTTTTGCCAAGTAGTTCAACCTCAAGCTCAGACTCTAAATCAGAGTCCTGGTCAGACTCAGGGCTGCCCTCAAGCTTAGATCGGATATTACTACCTCTATCTTTTCCAAGTGTTTCATCTCTTTTATTGATTGATGTTTGTTTTGATTTTGCAGCTATGTCAAAGAGAATCACCCTATCCAAGCTCGCCAAGCAGGTAGAGGAGAAGAAAAGTCAAAAAGCAGAGGAATCGAAGAATGCAAGCATGGCGGTGAAGTCCACCCCGCCCACTAAAGGAATCGTCATTTAGGAAAAGCGTCAACGAGATGAGGTTCCAGTCACCTCGCCCTATGAGGCAAGCTCTAACGGAAAAGAGGCCATGGCAATCCCTAAACCTAAGAAGGCCAAGTCCACGCCCAGCGAGACGGTGATCATAGTGGCGAGGCCAGTGGCTCTAGGAGAACGCACCTTAGTAAACCCTATGACTGTTTTGGGGCCCAAAGTCACCATGCTAAGGAGTTCTACCACAATTGAAAAAATTCTTGAGGCGTGCATTCCACCTTTCGACAAGGAGGAGGTGGACAAATTAGAACTCAATCGAATGGTCTTCAAGCTTTTCCACATCCTCGGCTAGGTAATTTGTTAAAATTTATGACTTCCATATTTTCATCACTTTGAAGGCGATCTTGAATACTTGACAAATTTTTTATATTTTTCAAGCAGTAATGGTGGGGTCTTCTCTCGCAGGCCGTAGTCGGGAACATAGTGACAAGGTGACCCTTCAATAGGGCTGGGCGGTTTCCCTCGAGGATGAGCTTGCCCGAGCTTAAAAAGTTACGAGTGACCTAGAGGGGTAGGTAGCCCAGCTCAGCGTTCAGAATTAGCAGGCCTCCAAGGAGCTGACAAAGGTTAAGGAGGAGTGTGACACCATTCTGGATAAATTGGCGAAACTAGAGTTGTCGATACGAGGGATAGAGAGGCTCGTATCAAAAGGCTGGCTGTTGAGGAGTACAAATCCTTGAAGGATTTCCAAGAGGTAGTGCTTAACGCTGTTTCCAGTTATTTTGGTAGAGGCAGCTTGCTCACGAACATCCTAATCTTGGCATCGACCTCGATGGCATGAAAATGGATTGCGACTTTCTTGAGAGGGAGGAGGAGGAAGAGGAGGAGGAGGAAGAGAAGAAAGAGGACGGCGATCAGAATGGAGATCCCTTTTCCCCTTAAGACTTATAAATTTGTGCAAAGTTTTGAATTGGAGAGAGGTAGTCTTTTTTAATGAATGGATATCGGCTTTTGTTCCACTAGCTTGTTTGCTTTTTGCTTTCTGTTTGTGTTGGCAACATTAAGGAAAAGTCAATATAACTTAAATTGGCGAGATAAATTTGACAAACCTTAACAGTTTTGGTGAATTCAATAAGAATTAACTCAAATTATGGCGATCAATTTTAATCAATACGCGTCGCTTAAATCATTTTGGCGAACAAAAATGCTTAGTGACGTGATAGTGGGAAAATAGTCGAGATCATTGATGAGGCGATTGGTGAATAAATTGGAGAATTTCCTTGCTTGGCAAACAAATCAAGTCTATTCACCTTTATAAGGCAAATTTCAAACTCAATTAAAGGGCGATTAGAGGCAAATTCCATCGTTAATCTCTATTATGGCGAAGTGATTAGTTAAGCGATCCACTTATGGTGATCAAGATGCGTTGTTATTGTCTGAATCATTGTTTGATTTCTCAATGAATGGCCGATCTTGATATCGGCGACATTCGTGTTGGTGATCAAGATGCCTTGTCATTTTTCAATGAATTAGAATTCTTAATATCGGCGACATCTACGTTGGCGTTCAAGACGCCTTTTCATCATTTTTCAATGAATGGACGTTCTTGATATCGGTGACATCCACGTTGGCAATCAAGATGCTTTATCATTTTTCAATGAATGGGCGTTCTTGATAACGGCGACATCTACATTGGCGATTAAGATGCCCTATCATTTTTTAATGAATGGGCGTTCTTGATATCGATGACATCCACGGTTGCGATCAAGATGCCTTATCATTTTGTAATGATTGGACGTTCTTCAGAATAGCGATATTCACAATGACGACCAAGACACCTTATTATTTTGTAATGAATGGGCATTCTTGATAATGGCGATAACAAAGCTGAATGGCGATATAAAACGTTAGCGAATAATGGCAATAAAATCAAATAGGAGAAATTTTATTGATTGTCTGAGAGAGCTTGGTGATCATTACAATTAGGTTGGCGATTGTAAATCATACATGGAGACTAGAGATTATGAGAATGGTGACATCCCGTAGCACATGCGATCTCATGGCGACTAGTAGATTCACTGGTGATACTTCTTCAAATGCTTGGCGTTCCATGGGTGAGGTAGTGCCCTTCCATTCATGTCCTCTAGCCAATATGTTCCCAGCCTTGATATTTTGACAACTTTGTAAGGGCCTTCCCACTAGGACCGAGCTTCTTGACGTTAGGCTCCTTTTAGATAAAATAACTTTTCTGAAGACTAGATCGTCGAGTAGAAAAGATCTGTATTTAACTCTCTGATTATAATACTTGGCGATCTAGTGCTCGTAGGCTGTTTGGCGTATCTCGGCTTATTCCCTTTTTTCGTCAAGTAGATCAAGATTAAGCCTAAACTCGATGTCATTATTTTCCTTGTCAAAATTTGAGGTTCTAAAGTTTGGCATCCCTATCTCCATCGGCATAACATACTCTGTCCCATACACTATAGAAAATGGCATTTCCTCCATAGGAATTCTGGTCGTTGTATGGTATGACCAAAGTCGAGTGCAAGTCTTCTACTTATTCACTTTTGGATTTTTTCAATCTTGTTTTCAAATTCCTCAAGATAGTCTTATTGGTGACTTCTACTTGACCATTCGCTTGAGGATGACCAGGAAAAAAGAAATGATGGGAAATGGCGAGGTCCGAGCATAAAAGATTGAATCCATAATTGTCAAATTATCTGGCGTTGTTCTAGACGATAACCTTTGGAATTACAAACTGATAGACGATGTTCTTTTGTATGAAATTCTTGGTATTCTTTTTTGTGATCTTGGCGAGAGGCTTTGCTTTTATCCACTTGGGCTAGAAATTTTCTTTGTAATGAAGCTTGGGGCAGAGGTCCAAGTATGTTTACACCCCACTGAGCAAATGGAAATGGGCTGGTCATTGACACCATCTCAGTGTGAAGGAGGTGGCTTACTAGGGTGAATCTATGGCATTTATCATAATTTTTGGTGTACGCTGCCGCATCTCGCTCCATTTGGGCCAGAAATAACCTTGGCGAATTGTCTTTCGAACAAGTGACCTCACCCCTGAGTGGCTCCCACATACGCCTTCGTGAATTTCTTTGAGCACATATTTTTATTTTTTAAGTCGGAGACATCGTAGGAGTGGGCACAAGAAAGATCTCTTATATTCAATGAAGGAGACAAAATCTGGCAGATTAGCACTATATACAGCAAGCTTAGAGCTTGTCAGTAGGTAATGTCCCATCTTGGAGGTATGCAGTGATATCGTCCATCCATGTTGGGCTTGCTTCTTTATGACAATCTGGTTTGGCGACCTCAATACTTGGGTTTGGTAAAAACTCCAGTGGTATACTCTTATCCAAGATAAAATCAAAGGCTGAGGTGAGGTTGGCCAGAACTCAGCCTTTCTATTCTCCTCTCTGGAGATTTGTCGAATTTTAAAGTCTTTGATCTTCATTGACATGTTCTTCACCTTATCTAGGTAGGCTACCATCCGAAGGTCCTTGGCGAGGTAATCTCTTTGGACTTGATTTATCAGAAGTTAGGAATTATTGAAGGCATCCAAGGATTTTACTCCTAATTCTATTTCAACCCTTAATCCAACAAGGAGAGCTTCGTACTCGGCTTTGTTGTTGGTAGCTTTAAACCCAATACGAATGGCGTATTCCATGTGTTCGCCTGATGGAGTTTGGAGAACAAGTCCTGCACTACAACCATGATGGTTTGATGACCCATCTATGAACAACTTTCATCTAGCGAGGTCCTCATCTGGGTTCTATTTTTCAAGAGCTTATTTCTCAGAGAGAACTTTTGGTTCTGGGGCAACGTCTTGTGTATACTCAACTATGAAGTAGGCCAATGCTTGGGCTTTGATCGCCATCCTTGGCCTATACTCAATGTGGAACTCACTTAGTTCAATGGATCCTTTGAGGAGCCTTCCTGAGGTGTCAGGTCTCTGGAGGATCTATTTTAAAAGTTGATCAGTCAACACTGCAATGGGGTGTGCTTGAAAATAGTGACAAAGATTTCTGGAGGCGATCAAAAGGACATAGGCGAGCTTCTCAATTTTCAAGTATCTAGCCTTGGCTCCCATGAGAACTTTGCTAACATAATATACTAGTTTCTGAATTTTGTCTTCTTCTCAGATAAGTACTGCACTCACAGTTGTTGGCGAGATGGATAGGTACACAAATAATTCCTCGCTCGTAGTAGGAACTATGAGCAAGGTGGTGAGCCGAGATACTTTTTTGCTACTGGAATGCTTCCTCAAATTTGTTTGTCCATTGGAAAGCCTGGTTTTTCCTCAAAATTTTGACGAATCTATTAAGGGCAGCTACTCACCCAGTTAGTTGCTGCACCTCATGTATATTTTTGGGCGAGCTCATGATCAACAAACCTTGTATCTGGTCTGAATTTGCTTCAATTCCTCATTTGGTCACAAGGAAGCCAAGAAATTTTCTTGAGAATCCCCCAAAAATGCATTCGGAAGGGTTTAACATCGTTTAGTGCTTCTGTAGGATGCCAAATGCATCTTCTGGGTGGGTGATGTGATCAACAGCTTTGAGACTCTTGACAAACAAGTGATCTATGTAAACCTCCATAGTCTTTCTAATCAATCCTTGAATATTTTGTTCACCAGTCTTTGGTATGTCGCCCCCACATTCTTTAAACCAAAAGGAATGACCTTGTAGTAGTACAATCATCTTTCTATTATTAAGGAAGTCTTCTCTACGTCGGGAGGATACATCTTGATTTGGTGATAACCGAATAAGGCCTCCATGAAGCTGAAAAGCTCATGCTTGGAAGTTGTATCAACTATCAAGTCAATCTTTGGCAAAGGAAAACTATCTTTTGGACACGCCTTGTTGAGATCGGTAAAGTCAACACATACTTTCCACTTTTCCCCCTTTTTGGGGGCGGCAACAACATTGGCGAGCCAATCCGGGTAGTGGGCTTCTTTAATGACATTGGCCTTAATGAGCTTAGCCACTTCTTATTTTATGACTTTCAAGCGCTCAGAGGCAAATTTTCTTATTTTTTGGCGAATTGGAGGATGATCAGGGTTGGTAAACAACTTGTGCATGGTGACCTTGGGATCAATTCCTGGCACATCGCCTTGTGATCATGCAAAAACGTCACAATTCTTTTTCAAAAATTCTACCAAAGCGGTCTTTAGCTATTTGGTTAGTTTAATTCCAATCATAACATGGTGATCTGGATAGTCAAGATGAATGGAGATTGTGGCGAATTCTTCCAGTTGTTTGGTGTTTTCTGTCTTTCTGGGATCCACTGAGGTAATTCTGTTCCACCTCGTCCCTTATGCTTCCATTTCGACATCATCGATATGTAATTGCTATTGGGTACTTGATTTGGAAAGAGACTCAGTCTTCATGGCCGATATGAAGCATTACCTGGAAACTTTCTGGTCGCCCCTAACCTAGCCTACCCTTGTTGAAGTAGAAAACATCATCATCAAATGATAAGTTGAGGTGATAGCCTTGATTCCTCCCAAAGTTGGACGGCCAAGGATCACATTGTAAGACGAGGGGCAATCCACCACAATGAAATCTTGCCACAAAGTGGTCTAGGGAGGCTCCGTCCCCAAGGTCATTGGAAACTTGATCCATCCAAGTGGGTGAGTCGTGTTTCCTCCAAATCAGACAAAAGGGTTGTGAAAAGGATGAAGCTTATCCAGCCCAATCTTCATTTTGTCGAACGCCAAGATGAACAAGATGTCTGCAGAACTTCCATTATCAATCAAGATTCTCTGTACGTTGAAATTGGTGATTATAGTAGAGATGACAAGGGCATCATCATGGGGGAGATGTAAGCCTCTCAAGTCATCATTGGTGAGTGTAATGGGTTGGTGGGTATTGAACACTGGCGAGGAGAGGTTGTAAATTTCTTCTTCAGCTCGCCCAATAGCACTTCTAGCGTGTCCTTTTCTTAACGAGCTTGAACATCCTCCTGATCGAAATCCACCATGGATCACTTGTATATCTCCTGTTGTGGGTTTGTTATGTCCAAATGTCCTTTCTGGCAAGCCAGGCTGTGGGCGATTAGCCACATACTTCCTTAGGTACTCCTTTCTGATGAGATCGGCTATTTGCTCTTTGAGCTAAAAATAATCTTCAGTGTTGTGCTCGTGATATCGGTGGAACTCACAGTACTTGTTCTTGTTTCTCTTGCGGGGTTCAGTCTTGATTTTATCAGGCCACTTGATGAGCACTTGGGTGATGGGGGCATTGAGGGGCGAAAATATTAAATTAGGGTGGTGAGGTGGAGTACGAGGATATCGGTTGTTCATTCACCTCCTTGAGTCTCTATCAAACCTCTTGCTTTTCGACTTGTCCCTGTAGTCTGATTGTCTGGTGTCAGGCTCTTTCCTTTTATGGTCGTCCCTTCCCCGCCTCTTTTGCTTGGCCTCGGCTAGCTCCTCTGTGGCTATATACTTGCCAGCCTTGCTCTGGAGGGTTGACAAGGTTTCAGGGATATTTTTGGAAAGGAAGTCAAACAATGGGCCTAAGCGAAGTCCCTACATCATGGTCATGATCACCACTTTATCACTGTGATCTTCCACTTCTAAGACAACCTAGTTAAATCGCTTCACGTAGTCTTTCAAGTTTTTAGTGTCTTTCTGGTGAATAGTGAAGATGTGAAAGGTGTTCTTCTGCTTAACCCGGCAGCTCATGAAATTGGTGACAAAGAGCTTGCTTAGGTCGCCAAACGAGTCAATGATTCATGGAGACAGCTTTCTGAACCACGACCTTGCTGATCCTTTAAGGGTAACAGAGAAAGCCTTGCACATTACTTCGTCAGAGTATTCTTGGAGCAACATCAGGTTCTTGTACGAATCTAGGTGATGCATAGAATCAGTTTTCCCTTCATAGACCCCCCGAATTGAGTAGGAAACTTGAACCTGGATGAGACCCGGGTTCTCATCACCCTTTTTGTGATCGGGGGCTCGGTCTGTTTGATCAAAGCATCTACGGTAATCGGTGCGCTCGCGCCAGTGTTGATGGAGTCAATACGGGCATCCAAATCTCTGATCTTTTGGGTGGTGGATTTATCTTGATGTTTGGGCGCCTGGTCATCTCGGCGAGGTGACCTTCCCCTTCTCTTGGCCTCCTCACCTTCTACTTCGGGAGTCCGGCTAGACGACCAGGATTTTGATGACACAGGGC
>BRYE01000018.1:8612500-8635000 GCA_030159115.1 Actinidia arguta var. hypoleuca
TTAGTGAAAATCGCTATAGGTGAACCTATTAGGTATGGCCTAAACTTGTCTAGGGCAAAAACTACAACCAACAACTCTATCTCAATTGTAGTGTAGTTCATTTGTGCATCATTTAGAGTTTGGTTGGCATAATGAATTACACAAAGCTTTTTGTCCTTTATTTGTCCCAACACCGCTCCAATGGCATAATCACTGCATTACACATTAACTCAAATGGAATACTCCAATGTGGGGGTTGCATAATGGGAGGTGAAGTCAATTCAAACTCAATCTATTAAAGGAGGTATCACTAGCCTCACACCAAACAAACGGAGCGTCCTTAACAAAAAGGCCACATAAGGTATGAGAGATCAAACTAAAGTCCTTTATGAATCGTCTATAAAAACCAACATGTCCTAGAAATGACCTAACGTCTTCAGCACATTTTGGGGTAAGTGAATTGGAAATCAACTCTATCTTGAACTTATTAACCTCAATTCCCCTAGAAGACACAATGTGACCTAAGATCATCCCTTGACACACCATAAAATGACACTTTTCCTAATTCAAAACCAAACATTTCTCTTCACATCTTTGTAATACCAGCTCTAGGTGGTGGAGATATGACTAAAATGAATACCCGAACACAGAAAAATCGCCCATAAAACTTCCACTACCTTTTCCACCAAATCACTAAAAATCACCATCATGCATCTTTGGAATGTACCAGGTGCATTGCATAATCAAAATGGCATACACCGATAAGCGAAAGTGCTGAAAGGACATGTAAAAGTAGTTTTCTCCTGGTCCTCCAAAGCTATCTTAATTTGATTATACCCTGAATATCCGTCTAGGAAATAGTAGAATGCATGACCCACCACTCTTTCAAGAATTTGATCAATGAATGGGAGAGAGAAATGGTCCTTCCTTGTGCACGAGTTGAGTTTTCAATAATCAATGCAGACTTTCCAACCCGTGGTTACTCGAGTTGGTATTAACTCATCATTGCCATACCTGTGTAGGACTTACCCATTTGCTATCTGTAATAGGGTAAATGATCCTAACATCTAAGAGTTTCAAACCTCACTCCACATCACTTTTTTCATGTGTGGATTTAACCTACATTGTGGTTGATAAGATGACTTTACATCTTCTTCCAAATAGATATGGTGTGTACAAATTAATGGACTAATACCCTTCATATCAGTAATGGTCCACCCAATAGAATTCTTGTGATTTTTCAGAATGGTTAGGAGCTCAGTCTCTTGAGTCTTATCTAAATTGGAGGAAATAACCACTGGAAAAGTTTCATGTTTTCTTAGAAAGACATATTTCAAGGTAGATGGGAGGGGTTTCAACTCCAATGCTGCACTTGAAGTCATCATTTTTATCTCACTTGGTGGCAACTTATCAAACTTAGGTGCCCATCCATTAAGTTCACACACCTCACTCAACTCTAACAATGAGTACAAAGACTCAATCTCATCACTCAAATTATATTTCAAAGATATTGGGGATACAAGACATGACTTCAAAGGGTTGGTAAGAAGTGAGGTATGCATACATTCTTGCACCAAACTGTCTATGCAACTAACCTCATGAACTTCTCCTTCATTTCCCACTTGTTGTGCCACATTGAAAAGATTTAACTCACAAGTCATGTTTCCAAAGGCCAATCTCATCACCCCATTTCTACATTGAATAAACACATCAGATGTAGCAAGGAATGAGCGACCAAGAATCACTAGAATTTGAGTGCTAGGGTTGGCCACAAGATGAGTATCCAAGACAATAAAGTCTGCTGGAAAGCAAAACTTGTCAACCTGCACCAAGACATCTTCTACCATACCTCTTGGTACTCGTGTACTTTTATCGGCTAGTTGGAGAGTTACATTTATGTGTTTCAACTCTCCCAACCCTAATTGTTAGAACATAGAGAATGGTAATAAATTGACACTCGCACCTAGATCAAGCAAAGTATGCTCAATGTTAGTGGCCCCTATTACAGTAGCAATGGTTGGACACCCTGTGTCCTTATACTTTGGGGCAGTCTTGGTTTGAATAATGGAACTTGCTTGTTCCATTAAAAATATTTTTTTTTAACTTGTATTGTGCACTTGATAGTGCATAAATCTTTAAAAAATTTAGCATATGCAGGAATTTGTTTAATGGCATCTAAGAGGGGAATGTTAATTTTTACTTGCTCAAAGAGCTTGTAACTTTCAGCATTAGTGGTTCCATTCTTTGGAGCCCAGAGCCTTTGAGGAAAAGGTGTAGGAATTGTACATGTCACATTTTCTTCCTTTTCTCTCCCTAACACACATTCTTGTTCACTACTTGAAAGTTCTAATTGTTCAAAACTCATTGGGAATGATTATTTAGCCCTAACTTGAGTTGGCTTTGGATGAATGGTTTTATCAATTTCCTTGCCACTCCTTAATGTAGTGATTGCTTTAAGATGTTTTAGGTGTGTGTCAGGTGTGTCCACACTATGCTGACCCTGGGGTTAGCTTATGGTTGTGTAGGGAATTTACCATTTTCATGTTGTAGCCTCCCCACAACTGTGCTCAACTTAGAAAGCTGAGTGCAAATATCTCTAATGGCTTGATGATTCAGTTAGCTTTGAATGAATGCCTGTAGTGTGTCCTCTAGGCTCCGCTTTGGGGGTGGTTGGTATACATTCTATTTTGGTGGATGATGTCCTCTTGGAGGATAACTCGGGGAAGTACTGTCCATAAGTGCCTTGCCCCATTGGATTGGTATATTGATTTGGTTGTCATGAGTTAGATGTTCGGCCATTTTGCCTAAAATTTAAATTTTTTGCATGTCTCCATGAAAGATTTGGATGATTTTGCCATCCTGGATTGTACGTGTTGGAGAATGCGGAGTTAAAAGGCTTGTTTGACTGATTCAGAGCATTAACAAAAACTTGCTCCCCAATTTGCAATACCTCTTTGAAAATAAGTAATGTCGAGCATCCACCAACAAAATGCCCTTGCCCATCACAAATGACACAAATTTTCTCGATATTGGATGAAGTGCTAGTCCCTCATATATATCAATACATGCTTTGAATCACACACACCGACTTGAGTTTTGCTAGTCCTTTAGAAAAATAGATTTGCTCCATAGGTTATACTTAATCAGTGGTTTGACACTCATTTATCGACAAGGCATGCACATGACCTATTCAGATACACATGAGTGACAAAAAAAAATTTGAAAATCCTATTCATGGATCTATTCTACCGCAACACACATATTGTGGATCTTTTCTTATTTCTCAATCTCCTAACAAAGATGAGTCATCATGTTCTTGGTTGATTATAAGAGCTACATGCTTTAAGGTCACGGCAACGTCCAGGTATAAACGTCTTTATAACTCATTAATAGTTTTAAAAATTCATATATTTTGATGTTTTCAAGTAAAAGGGCCGAGACGTTATGCGAGATGTGTTCTTGATGTGTATTTTCTTGATGGTTGCTGGTGCATACCTATGATCGGAATTTTAAATTGTAATATCGTTTATATTATTGGTATCGGTGATACAAGCCTATACTAGTATTAGATGGGTAAAATCTAAATACTTAACAACTAATACATAACCTATTAACTTATATTTAAAACTTTAAGAACGATCCATCTCTGAGAATTGGTAAAGTCTGAGAAGACGACGCAACTCACAGCAGTAAGATTTGAAATGGGGCAATACGCCCAACAAAATGGTGCCTCATTGACGAGACCAACTTTTAAAATTGTTATTTGTTCATTCTTACACAACTCAAAATTTCCATAAATTCCTTCTCATGTACACAATAAGAAGACCAGAGTCCACCATGGCCTAGTTCAGAGCAAGTTCTCCATTTTGACCTAACTTTTGCATTAAACTGATTACCCATAGGGTTCCAATCAATCAATGAGGAACTAGTAATGTGTTAATTTGACTTGATTTATTAAATTTTCAAAGACTAATTGTATCTTGTTAATGTACTAAAATCATGAAATGACAAGGGAGAGAAAAAACCTAACTCTCTACATGAATTTTGTGTCCTTTTCAAGGGTACAGTGGATCTCAGGTTTTCATGAATTGGGAATTAATCCACATTGTTGTGGAAAAATGATGAAAACTTTAAAATGAATAATTAATCAGAAAGTAGAAAATTAAGAATTAGGCAAAGCACATCTAGGATGCTATCTTAAGATAGTAATTTTTCTACTATGGTGCAAATGGACTCTTGAAAATTCTATCTCAAGGATACAATGCCTACTAATTTAAGATTAATTAAGGTTGCACTCCTTAATAATCTTAGGATCAAAATATTACCCGAATAACGAAGAAGAATGAAGAATAGAAACAGAGATAAAAGTTCACTTGTGTGTTTTCAATTCGGATTTCTGCTGATCCTATTTATAGAGAACCAAAAGATGTCCCAAATCATCACACCTCTTCATCGATGTGGGACTAAGGTCTCAATCGTTCAACGTTCGCACCTTTTCACACACTAGCCGTTTCAGACAAAGTCCCAATGGTCAAAATTATAACCGTTGTTCTCAATGTGCTAAAATTAAAGCGAAACATCGTGTACTAATTTAAATGATAATTAAAATGATTATTAATTAAAATAACCATTATTACTGCTAATTTAAATTTTAAACTAAAATCTCTCTTTTCTTTTCCTTTATATATATATATATATATATATATATATATATATATATATATATGAAAATACTAAAAGCAAATTATGAGTTTTCTTAAAGGAGGAATCTCAAAGCTTGAGGAGAAATTAATAATACTTCTCATATTTATAGGAGAGTCCTTCCTACTCAAATACTTAGCTAAGCAATGTGGGACAAATATTTTCTCATAAAAAGAGAATCACTCCCACAAGGAACTTACCTTAGTAATGTGGGATAGACTTCTCTTATATAGAGAGAGAGTCACTCCTATTAAAAACTTTTCTAAGCAATGCGGGACAAACATCTCTTATATATAAGGAGTCTCTCCCACTAAAAAGTTGACTTACCAATGTTGGACAAAGTTTACACACTCACATTAATCTCCTTCAAGCTTAAAAAATCTTTTTCAAGCTTAAAAAATCATTAATATAAAAAATATTCTTATTAATTACTAGTAAATATACTATAATATATAACAACTCCCCATTATTTATTAATAAGTAAATATGACAATAAATCATTAAAAAAAATTCGGGTATAGTATAGCACATGTCCATAGGTAGACTCATCAAGGGTGTTTCACAACTGTTCTATCACCCCGCAAAAGCTATGAGTTCTATTAAGAACAAAGTTCAACGTTCTTGCTGTAAAATTTCCAATGCATTAACCAAATATAAGACTTTAAAAGAATAGGCTTACCCCCACTATTCCAAAAATAAACAATGCATTGGAAATGTAACCTCGAGTTAGCATTTCTTGGATAATAATTGACTAAGTTTCTTTGAACTTTAAACAAATGATTTTCAGATTTTTCTGACATCAATTAGTTAGAGTAGATTACACTCAAAACTATCTCTAATTAATCAGCAATAGTTCCATATCTCTCATGGTTTTATTTATCTTCTTACCATTTAGTGGTTTTGTCAATGGATTTGCTCACATTTGATCAGTAGGTAATTTTATCTTTTTTCACAAGTCGTCGTAGCAATGTGTTTGCTATTACTATATATTCTTTCATTCTTAGTATTGTGAATTGCAGCTTGATTATCATAATATAAAGTAATTGGTGTCTTAGAAACTAAAATAAATAGAATATCTCATAAAAATTTTCATCCAAATAATGTCTTTACTAGCCAATGACATAGCAATAAATTCAGATTCCATAGATGACAATGCAAAACATTATTTGTACTTGGAAGACCAAGCAACTATAACACCACCAATAGTAAATAACCAATCACTAATTGATTTAGAATTAGTTCTATCAGAAACCCAATTAGCATCACCATAGCATGCTAAAATAGAATTATTACAATAGAAATGTAAACCATAATGCATAGTGTATTTTAAATATCTCAAAACTCTATTAAGTTCTTTTCAAGGTTCCAAACTAGGATTATTAGTAAACCTAATTAGTATTTTAATAGCACATGCAATATCAAGTCTAATCAAGACAAATAAAAAAAATAAAAAAATGAAAATTTCATTAAAATTTATATTTTTTTAGTTCTGTGACGTGAGAAATCTAAAAATATAACAAGATTGATTAAAAAATTTTATAAAAAAATATGTTAAAGATAAAAGATTTAACTTATTTTTTGATTAAAATGATATTTTATTTCAAATTTGATCAATTCTTTAACATTTTTAAATTGCTCTTCTTGAAAAGGAAAAAGAAGTATTAAACGACGAAAAACATTTAACTGAAGACAAAAAATTTCACAAACAAAATTAACTAAAAGATAACTATGGGCACTCTATATGATCTCATATTTTGAAAATTTTATGTGGTAAGGAAAATGAAAATTGGTCCATTATTTTTTTATTAGAATAGTTTTTTTCTAAAAACATCAACTTTGTATGTTTGTATGTACACACGAGGTATCATTACTTCAATTAGCAGCTATACACGAATATTATATGTATTGACTCTTATTTATTTTGGACTTTAATGATACCTCGCAATTTTTAGTATATACGTATAATTTAATTACTAAGGTATTGCACTTTTTTTAGGAGAATATAGCACCTTATACTTTCTATGATGATATATTTCCAAAAAATTATATATATCAAACTTAGAGCAAGATTTTTTTATTAGAATATTTTTAATTCATAAAGGAGTCCAATTTTAAAAAGATAAATGTATATATATAGATATATGCACTATTTAACTATAAACTTATGATTCTTACTATTTATGATGTTTAAATCCTACTAATTATATTTTAAGTATTTTTTTAGGGAAAGTCTTTGTAATTTTAGAGAAAGTTTTGAGGGAATAGAGGGAAGGGAATTATTGGCATTAACACATTATAATTTTCTGACATTAGAAAATTTCGTTTATTTTTAACAGTTGACTAATGGATGGGAGTTCTATGTATATTGTCAGATAAAGTAGGGGAGTGCAGAGTAATTTTAAAAACTATAAGAAATGTCTCTATATTTATTAGAAATCATAGGGGAGGTTTGTGTATATTATAAGATAAAAGTATAAGAGTGCTGAATAATTTTAAAAATTACAGTGAATGTCTCTATATTTATTAGAAATCATAGAGGCATCGTGTGTAATTTCCCTTTCCTAAACTGTTGTTTCCCATATAAGAGCTCTGAATGAATGCAAATGTTTCATTGATGTGGGAATAATATACGTCTTAATATTTTAAGTGGCGCATGTTACTCTAAAATTCACGACGCCACGGCTCCGGTAAATTCCTGATCGCCAAAATCGTTATCAATAATGGACCTCCATCTCGTCTACACATATACGGGTCTCTTCAGATTGCCATAGGGCAAGGTCATCTATGTCGCCAGACCAGAGATCTTTTCCATGAGAACTTATCCTCTAAAAGGATTCCATCTCTATTAGAAGTTTGTTATCATAAGACTCCTTCTCCATCATTCCTCCAACTGATCAGAGTCCACCTCCTTGAGAATTCTACCTATACAAGAGAACTATCTCCATCACACTCTTGCTCCATCACGACTCCTATAATTGTGGATTGTTCTCCAACTGATAACCTCCTATGTTATCTCCGATATTTTTTAGATATCCTCCCATACTTATCCTTCCGAGGAACTCACCGTGATCCACTGTCATAGCCCATTACTCCACCTATATAAGAGTTGCTCCTCCATTACGAAAAGGTACGCTCAACACAAGCACCACAGACACTTTTACTATTGTGCTCGCCCATACTACCCTTAATTAACTCCTGATCGCCTTGGTTTGATTCACACGCCAGAGGGGTTTTGAGCGGCCTCACCACGGTCGATTATGTTTGTTCATTGCTGCGCAGGTTGTCAAAGTATTTGTCGAGGTCCAGCGCTAAGGCCGAGGAGCAATCCTGACTGTTGGTTGCTTTCCTAGATTTTTACCTCAACAGTTAGGCGTCGTCTGTAGGAATGACAGTTCTCAACCTTCTATGCACCTGTGCAGTCGCTGGTTACCCAGACCAAGTGTCAGCAGCCCTTTAGATAACAAAGTTCATCCTATGGCCAACACCTAGCCAAGCTCCGAATCTAGAGGGCCTTTACTGTGAGATACACGGTATGGCCGAACAGATGAGAATCATGAACGAGAATAACGCCCGCTTAATATAACAGCTCGCTGCAAATAACCCGCCACGTCCTCCTCTAGCACCTCCTCGCCGCTCTCATCTCTCGGATAACAATGAATCCCAGAGCGACCATAGAATGGGGTAGGATAGGCGACGTCGTTCTTCGAGTCCCCCACCTACGATGAGAAAGGAGCTCCTCTTCATTATAATCAAGATCATCTAGCAAAACCCTAGAGCTGGAAAGTGAGGAAGCTAGGAAAGGAAGGTCTCCTCATCGGACCGATCAGGTACCTAGGCACCGAGACAATTCCACATCCCAGAAGATTAGGGATCTGGACGCTCGCTTTGATGCCATTAATACAGGGACCAGTGCTCCAGTAACTGTAGATGCTTTGATTAGACAAACTGAGCCACCGTTCACGCAAAGAATAATGAGAGTCAAGGTGTCGTCCAGGTTTAAGCTACCTACTCAGCTCGGAGTCTACGAAGGAAAAATAGACCCTATGGATCATTTGGACTCGTACAAGAATTTGATGTCGCTCTAAGGATACTCCGATGAAATCATGTGAAAGGCTTTTTCTGCCACACTAAAGGGATCGGCAAGGTCGTGGTTTTGGAAATTATCTCTTGGAACTATTGACTCCTTTGACGATTTGAGTAGGCTCTTTGTTGCCAACTTTCTGAGCTGCAAATTCAGGCAAAAAAATGCTTCCCACCTCTTCACCATTCACTAGAAGAAAATGAAGAACTTGAAAGATTATATGAAACGGTTTAACCAAGCCATGTTGGAAGTTGAGGATACCAGTGACAAGGTAGTGGTAATGGCCATGATGGAAAGACTTCGCCCTAGTCCACTATTCGACTCCCTGTTCAAAAATGTCTCAGAAACTTTATCCGTTCTTCAAAGCTAAGTTGATAAGTACATTGCCGTGGAAGAATTAGCCGAGGCCAAGCGGAGGCAAAGAGGGAAAGATGATCATAAGAGAAAAGAACCTGACATAAGGCGATCTAATTACAGGGACGAAACAAGAAATAAGAAGCATGACCAAGATTCGAGACGAACCAACGAAAGGTAACCCCGTATTCCACCTCGCCGCCCAGAATTGATATTACCTCGTCTCAATGCTCCCATCGCCTAAGTACTTACAGAAATTAAGCATGAAGAATTCATCAAATGGCTCGTAAAAATCAAAACTGATCCTCGTAAGAGAAACAAGAATAAGTATTGTGAATTTCATCGAGACCATGGTCATAACACAGAAGATTGCTTCCATCTAAAAGAATAAATAGTCGACCTTATCAAAAGGAGATATCTGAGAAAGTATGTTGTTGATCGCCCACCACCAAACTCGCCAAAAAGGAGATATGGCGACAATAGACCAACCGCTAGTGATATACAAGTGATCCATGGGGGATTTAGATCTAGAGGATGTTCAAGTTCATCTAGGAAAAGGCATGCTAGAAGCACCAGTGGGGGGGCTAAAGAAATATGTAACCTCTCCTCACCAATGATTTACATTCACCTGCCTATCACCTGCAACAATGATGATCTGAGGGGTCTACACCTCCCACATGATGATGCCTTGGTTATTTCATCCATCATCGCTAATTTCAACATTCAAAGGATCTTGGTTGATAATGGAAGTTCGACAAATATCCTGTTCATCTCGGCATTTGAAAAAATAAAGATAAGACTCGACAAGCTGCACCTCTTCCATACTCCCCTAGTAGGCTTTGGAGGGAGTGTGACACATCCGCTCGGAGGGATTAAGTTACCAGTAACCTTGGGGATAGAGCCTCACCAAACTACTGTTTGAAAAAACTTCATCGTGGTAGATTGTCCTTCACCCTACAACGCGATTTTAGGTCGGCCAACTTTAGGAGGAACCAAGGCGATCACCTCAACTTATCACCTGAAAATGAAGTTTCCCACTTCAACAGGGGTGGGCGAGGTGGGAGGCAACCAAAAAGTGGCAAGGCAATGTTTCATTTTAGCTATGAAGACTAAAACCTCCCCAGCCCCAAATGTGCAATAGCAATTACAGATCAACGATGGCAAGATGGAACCTTTGAGGGACGAGGTGGAACAAGTTATTGTGCTAGACCCCTGATAAACTGAAAACACCAAACTCCTTGAAGAAGTTACTCTAATCTCCATACACTCAGAATATCCAAATCGCCATGTTATGATCGGAACTGAACTTACCAAAGAACTACGTTGCGCTTTAGTAAAATTCTTGAAGAAAAACTTTGACGTATTCGCCTGGTCACAGGGCGATGTCCCGGCTATTGATGCTCAAGTCGCCATGCACAAATTATTCACCAACCCCGAACATCCTCCAATTCGCCAAAAAAGGAGAAAATTCACCCCCGAGCGACTAAAAGTTATTGAAGAAGAAGTGGCCAAGCTCATCAAAGCCAATGTTATTAAAGAAGCCCATTACCCAAAATAGCTAGCCAACGTTGTCGTCGCCCCTAAGAAGGGGAAAAATAGAGAATATGCGTTGATTTCACTTATCTCAACAAGGCGTGCTCAAAAGATAGTTTTCTTTTGCCAAAGATTGACTTGATAGTTGACGCCACGTCCAAGCATAAGCTCCTTAGCTTTATGGACGCCTTCTCGGGTTATCACCAGATCAAAATGTTCCCCCCTAATGTGGAAAAGACTTTCTTTATTACGGAACGAGGATTATACTACTACAAGGTCATGCCGTTTGTTTACCAGAGATTAGTAAATAAGATGTTCAAGGAACTGATTGGGAAGACCATGGAATATATAGATGATATGCTCGTCAAGAGCATCAAAGCGACCGATCACATCACCCACCTTAAAAAAGCATTCGATATTTTGAGAAAACACCAAATGATGTTAAATCCTTTCAAGTACATCTTTGGTGTATCATCTGGAAAGTTTCTAGGATTTTTAGTAACCAAACGAGAGATTGAAGCAAACCCGAATCAAATTCAGGCTCTTCTCAGGATAAACTCGCCTAGGAATATCCATGAAGTTCAGTAGTTAACTTGGCGAATTACCGTCCTTAATAGATTTTTCTCCAAATCGGCCGACAAATGCCTACCATTCTTCAAAATTTTAAAAAAGAATCAAGATTTCTAGTGGACAGAAGAATCGAAAAGAGCGTTCCAACAGCTCAAGGAGTATCTCGATCGCCATCCTTGCTTATTGTTCCCACCATAGGCGAAGAACTCTTTGTGCACCTGTCCATCTCGCCAACTGCGGTGAGTGTCATGCTTATCCGAGAAGAGGACCGAGTTCAAAAATTATTGTATTATGTTAGTAAGGTCTTGATGGGTGTTGAGAATAGATATTTGAAAATAGAAAAACTTGCCTATACCCTTTTGATCGCCACCAGAAAGCTTCACCATTATTTTCAAGCTCATCCCATTACTGTGCTGACTGATCAACCTTTAAAGCAAATTCTTCAATGACCAGACACCTCAAGAAAGCTTCTGAAATGGTCTATCGAGCTGAATGAATTCCATATCGATGACAATCCAAGAATGGCGATAAAGGCCCAAGCCTTAGCTAATTTTGTGGCTGAAGCCACTCATGAAGCCACTCCAGAACCAGATGTGGCTCTCCCAGAGAAAAAAACTCCAACACTGCGGAGCTCGAACAAGGATCTTGGCAGATGGATGTTATTTGTAGATGGATCTTCCAATCAGCATGGCTGTGGTATAGGGTTTATCCTCCAAACCTCATCAGGAGAACAGATGGAGTATGCTATACGAATTGGGTTAAAGCCACCAATAACGAAGCTGAATATGAAGCTCTCCTTGCAGGATTAAAGGTCGCCACATGATTGGGAATAGATTCCATGGACGCCTTTAGTGATTCGCAGCTGGTAGTAAACCAAGTCTAAAGAAATTACCTAGTCAAAGACACGCGGATGGAGGCCTATTTGGATGAAGTCAAAATTATGTCTAAGAAAATCAAAGACTTTACCATTCGCCAAATCCCTAGAGAAGAAAATAAAAAAGCTGATGCTCTAGCCAACCTCGTCTCCACATTTGATTTCATATTGGACAGAAGTATACCTCTAGAATTCCTGTCCAATCCAAGTATTGAGAATACCAAACTTGTCTGCCCAACAAAAATAGACCCAACATGGATGGATGAAATCATCGCCAATCTCAAACATGGCACACTACCAACTGATAATCTCCAAGCTCATCGGATCTAATACAGGTCTGTAAGGTTCTGCATTCTTCATGAAATTTTATATAAACGATCTTTTTCAGGTCCTCTTCTGAGATGCCTCCGACATGATGAAGTTGATTACGTGATGAAGGAGATTCATTAAGGCATCTATAGAAATCATTTGGGGGCAAGGTCACTAGTAAGAAAAATAATTTGACAAGGCTACTTTTTGCCTTGAATGGAGTATGATTCAGCGACAAGAAAGTGTGACAAATGCCAAAGGTTTGCTCCAGTGAGCCACCTCCTTCATACTGAGATGGTGCTGATGACTAGCCCATGGTCGTTTGTCCAATGGAAAATTGACGTACTTGGACCTTTGTCTCAAGCTCCGTTACAAAGAAAGTTTTTGATCGTCGCCATTGATTACTTCACTAAATGGATAGAGGTAGAGCCTCTCGTCAAGATCACTGAGAAAAATACAAGGAATTTTGTATAGAAAAGTATCGTCTACTGATTTGGGATTCCCAAGGTTCTCATCTCAGACAATGCTAGGCAATTCAACAATGATGGGTTTAGACAGTTTTGCTCGAACCTCGCCATCTCGCATCATTTCACCTTGCCAAGTCATCCCCAAGCCAATGGCCAAGTAGAAGTTACCAACAGGACCATCCTAAGGAATCTAAAGACAAGACTAGAGAATCCAAAAGCGAATGGGTAGAAGACCTGCCAAGCATACTTTGGGAATACCATACAACAAGCAGGATTCTTATGGGCGAGACACCTTACTCAATGGTCTATAGGACAGAATCAGTTATACCTGTCTAGATTGGAATGCCGAGCTTTAAGACCTCAAATTTCAATAAGGAGAACAATGAAATCGAGTTGAGACTCAACCTTGACCTCCTTGATGAAAAAAGAGAACATGCAAGAATACGCCAAGCAGTTTACAAGGACCAGGTTGCCAAGTATTATAACCAGAGAGTCAAATGCAGATCCTTCCTACTTGGCGATCTAATCCTAAGAAAGGTCGCCCTATCTACTAAGGAGCCAAACACAAAAAAGCTAGGCCCAACATTAGAAGGCCCTTATAAGGTCATCAAGGTATCTAGACTAGGGACTTATTGGCTTAAGGACATGAACGAGAAAACACTCCCTCATCCTTGGAATGCCGAGCATTTAAAAAAATATTATCAATAATGCATCGGGCCGCTATAACAATTAGATCGCCTAAGCGATACAATTGTAATAATTGCCAATTTATTCCAAGTAATAAAAATTCTCCAATTTATTTTAATCGTCACTATTCACCGATATATCACCAATTGCAGGTTTTATATCACCAAAATTAATATCGCTAGTTCATTATAAAATGACGGAGGCATCTTGATCGCTAATATCGAGATCTCCAATTCGTTATAAAATGACGGAGGTATCTTGACATCTTGATCGCCATTGTGGATGTCGCCAATATCAAGATCGTCAGTTCATTATAAAAACAGAGGCATCTTGATCGCCAATTTGGATGTCACCAATATCGAGATCGCCAATTCGTTATAAAATGACGGAGGCATCTTGATCGTCATTATGGTATCGTAAAAATTGAGATTGCCAGTTCGTTATAAAATGACGGAGGCATCTTAATCACCATTGCAGATATCGCCATTGTGGAAGTCGCCATTATCAGGGTACGCCCATTCATTATGAAATAGTATCTTTTTCGCCTTACAATTTATAATCTTCAAGGTTATTGTTTGGCTCGATATATGCACCTAACGATTTTTAAATCCGACTTACATCGCCATATTTCCGAATTTGTTATCGCTATTAGAGAGGTCGCCACAATCAAAGGTGCCCATTTATTGCGAATGCATTTGGTCGCCAGTCGCCTACTTGGCTAATAATTTCACCGTATCAATTATCAAACTTATTGATGCAAAGTGCTAGGTAATTGACGCCAGTATGAACAAAAATTGCACAAGTGAGGAATTAAAATGCTCATTCATTAAAGATGGGTTACACATCGCCATTAAAAAAAAAACTTATTACAAATATTCAAGAGGTGGGGGATTAGTATCGCCTTTATCCTTCTCACTAGTCTCCTTGTGTGACCCCTCCCCTTCTTCGTCCTCATCCTCCTCGGCGAGCAAATCAAGATCGAAACCCATGCTTTCCAAGTCGATGGCGAGCTCGAGGTGATGGCAACGAAGTTGGTGCTTACAGAAATCAAAACCTTCATCAAAATACTTTGAGGCAGCATCTTGAACTGCCCCTAAAAAATACAACAAAGATTTGAACTCTTCCACAACAGATGTTTTAGCTCGGGTCACGGCTTCCCTCAACTCCACTACTAAAACCCTGAACTTCTCTAGCTTATCGGCAAGATTGTCCTTTTCCTCTTTCATTTTAGTCAGTTTGTCACCGGCCTACTACTCTTGAGCTCGGGCCTCAGCTAACTGCCGCTCCAGATCGCCAATCAATATCTAGAGGCGAGAAACTTCATTTTCCAAAGAGGTAGCTCACTCTTGTTGGAGAGATGCCTCTTTTACATTTTCCCTTCTCTTGACTGCTAGGGAGGACCCAAGCATAAACGCCTACTATAAACAAATCTTTTTAGAGCAAATATATATCTTAACAAGAGGAAAATGAGTACAAAATCGAGGTAGTACCTGGCCGAGAACGTGGAAAAGTTTGGTGGCCGTCTGATCCAAGGACAGTTGTCTGACTTTTTCCTAGTCCACAAGAGGAATCACTCCTCGGAGAATCTTCTCGGCTATGGAGGGGCTGCCAAGAATGGAAGCCCTAGGACCGACGACAGTGCCCAAGGGTGGAGAGCTTCCCTCCCCGGGCTTCGAAAAAGTGGTGGCCCTTGGACATTCACCAGGCCTGGTTGCCTTTTCTTTGGGCTCGGGTGCGGTGGCGAGCTCCTTCCCTTTGGGGTTATCTCCAAGTTTGCCCTTCTTACTGGGCAAGCTGGAAGAATCGTCCCTTGAATGTTTTTCAACAATTACCCCCACCCCCTGTAACAGGAATGGCCCTCTCTACTTTTTTGCCAAGCTTTTTGAGGCTTATTCTCTTTGACATAGCTGCAAAGTAACGCACGAATATCAGACACGGAACTATGAATGATAAGAATAGATAAGAATCTATTCCATCCGATTTAAGCTCGAGAGGTAGACCAGAATTCGATTAGGATTCTGATGTCGAGTTCGAGTTTAATCCTGAGACAGTTAGTGAAAAGTCTAAAATGGGATCTCAAACGTTTCCCCCTGACCATTTTAGCAAGGTCAGATCAGGGATATAAGGTAGAATCCTCTTTAGTTCCTTCCTAAAGGTTTCGGGAATGGCTGTCTTGCTGGATGTGTTCACCACGAGAAGGGCGGGACTCACCTGCATCGTCCGACGATGTTGATATTTTGTGTCCTGGTCACTCTTCGCCCCTAGTCCCAGATGCCATAGGCCTGGGAGAGCAACCAGACAAAATGATTTCGATTCGAGGAGCACGAGGACTGAAAAGCGCCCTTATTGCGCCAATAATTTAAAAATCTCATCAAAGACTTCCTGCTCGTTCCCGTACAACCTGGGCAGGTCGTTGTAGTATTTATCTTAAAAACACTATAGAATATTAGTTTTTTGAATACTTTAAAAATAAATAAATAAAATTTCAAATAAAATTAAGACCGACCTGGAACATTCCATGATGTGGGGACCCTTGGGACGCCTTCTCGAGGTTAACTCTCAGGAAGCTCCCAGCCATCCCTAGAGACAAAAAAGAATTTGCTTTTTCATCCCTTGACATTGCTAGGGTATCCTCCGAGGAGGGTCTTCTTGTACCTTGCCTTGAAGTACAGCCTTCTTTGATCTGATTTAGGGTTATTATTAAGGATAAATAGATTCCTAAACTTGGAGGGGGTCATAGAATATTTAAACGCTCGCCACAACGCCATTGCATAGACGATACTTCGCCATGCGTTGAGAATGAGCTGAGCAGGGCAGATATTGTAAAATAGTAAAATTAATCGTTGGATGAATAGGAAAGCAGAGGCCCGCAGAAAAGAGGAATCATAAAAGGCCATCTTTCTAGGGCGAGTTGATGTTATAGTTTCATTCTCCTCAGGAAGTCTAATTTGTACACTTTGAGGAAAAAAGTAAGTCTCCCTAAGTAGATCTAGCTCCTCAGGGGTCATAATATTGTGTTTTTTTTCCACGAAGGGATGAATAGCGACCAGGGGGCGACCTCAGGGACTGGGGTTTCCTCCATGGGTGATTTAGGAGATTGTTTTACCTCATCAATAATATATGACGATCCTTCTCCTATGTGGTCGGATATCCAAGAGGACAAGAAATCCAAGTCTGATGGACTTACTACTTTAGGCCTATGGGACATAAACTACGAAAATGAAAGTAGAAACTAAGTCAAGGTACTTACTATGCTAAAAGGCAAGAAGGTGACCACAAACGGGGGCGAGAAGAAAATCAGAACGGTAGCAGCAGTTTGGTAGCAAAAATAAAAAGGTATAAATGAATGGATGGGTCCTATATATAGGAGATTCCAAGGGATGATAACCGACCTTTTGAATCTCGAGCTCATAACAACCTTTCCCGCCAAAAGCTTTCTTTAGTGAGCCGTTTTTACTGCCAAAAGTCACCATTAATGCGCCGCCCTTTTGCCCTGACTTTATTATAGTAATTAATACCCTCATCCACATGTCCAATCGAAAAGGCACGTCATTATTATATGCCTACGTGGTTAAAAGGTTGTCACTTCAATGGTTACTCAAAGATTCTGAATGTTTCGGCACTTTGAGTAGGGGGCTACTGATGTGGGAAAAATATACACCACCTCTTAATATTCTAAGTAGCGCATATCGCCCTAAAATTTACGACGCCACAGCTCTGGTAAATTCTTGGTCGCCAAAATTGTTATTGACAAAATGACCTCCACCTCGCCTACACATATGCGGGTCTCTCTAGATCGCCATAGGGCGAGGTCATCTATATCATCGGACCAGAGATCTTCTCCAAGAAAACTTATCCTCTAAAAGGATTCCATCTCTATTAGAAATTTGTTATCATAAGACTCTTTCTCCATGATTCCTCCATCTAATCAGAGTCCACCTCCGTGAGAATTCCACCTCTACAAGAGAACTATCTCTATTAGACTCCAGCTCCATCACAACTCCTATAATTGCGAATTGTTCTCCAACTAGTACTTCCTATGCTATCTCCGATATTTTTGGGATATCCTCCCATACTTATTCTTTTGAGGAACTCGTCGTGATCCACTGACACGATCCATTACTCCATCTATATAAAGGCCGCTCTCCCATTACGAAAAGGTACGCTCAACACTGGTACTACAGACACTTTTACTATTGTGCTCGCCCATACTGCCTTTAATTATCTCTTAATCACCTTGGTCTAATTCACGCGCTGGAGGGATTTTGAGAGGCCTCACCCCGGCCGATCACGTTTGTTCATTGCTGTGCAGGTCGTCCAAGTATTTGCCGAGGTCCAACGCCAAGGCCAAGGAGCAATTCTGACTGTTGGTTGCTCTCTCAGATTTTTACCACAACAAAAATTATCTTAACAATCAAATTAAAAGGTAGAATCCTAGGAATTAGATTCTAATTTCTGAAATTTACTGACATCTATTTCGTTTGAATTTATGAAAAGATTTATTAATAAAAATATGATTGAGAAATCAGAAAAATAAACTTAACTTGTTAACTTTATTATCTTTTCATTTTCTTACATATATTTCTCATCCAAACATATATAGCTATAGAATCACACCTTCATTAATAAAATAAACTCTTTTTTGGTCTATAATAAAATAAATTAAGTTGGTTTCAATGGAAAACTTTTTGTGAGAACCCCACCCACATCATCAATACTAAAAACCTAGGCGGGTAAAAGAAAGTGAGTGGCTATTCCATAATCTGTGGGGTCTCTCTCATTATGGAATCCAAGCAACATCAGCCAAATTGGTCTCCACACGGGGTTTGCATTCAAATGGTTGGTTTATATTTATTTTTACTTTTGCTTGGATATCAGATTTCTCTCTCCTCTTTATACCTTCCTTGGTCAATCCTATTTCTCTCTCACTATAGCATCATTTCTTATATTTTTCTTCTCCTATTTTCTCTCTTCCCCCGTTCTCTCTTTCCCAATTTTACAATTCCTTGAAATATGTATTTCTCAAATAAAAATCATAGGCCATTTTTTATTTCAACTTGAGAAAGTTGTCATTATTGGGAGAAAATTGGTATATGAATTTGGTCCGCCAATGTCACTAGGATAGAAAACAAATTGATTCAACTGTGAAACCAACCAAAACGTGCAGTTTGGTTCATTTTTCCCATGCAGTTTGGTTCACGGTTTAAAAATATAAACTAATAACTCACGTTTGGTTTGCGGTTTTTTAATCCAAACTACGAATTTTAACCAAACTGAATAGTGATCTATCAGTTATTCACGGACCAGATAGAATCGAATCAGTTCGGTTCGCTAATTTTCACAGATCAGTTCAGTTGGTTCACTAATGTGAGCTATCAAAAATTTGTACATTAAAAATTAAAAATTCAAACCAAATCAATTAAAAAAACTTGAATATTAATTAATCGAATTGAACCGAACCATGAATATAAGTGAATCAAATCGAACCGAATCATAAATATTAGTGAACCAAATTGAATCGAACCATGAATAACTGATAGCTCATGGTTCGGTTAAAATCCATGGTTTAGATCAAAAAACCGCAAACCGAACCATAAACTATTGGTTCATTTTTTTTTATCCGCAAACCAAACCATACAAAAAAAAATGAACGGTATAATTTGGCCACTTTCGCGGTTCAATTTTTTATTCACTGCTAGCAACATTGGTCTACCATATTTGATGTAGGGTAAAATCCCCACCCGCGAGATGGTCTTAAGCATGGCATATCGCCTGAAGGATCACATTGCCATATCATCAATATAGTCCTGGTCGCCCATCGCTTCATCAAATGCTCATCTCGCTAATATATGCAAGAGCATACCATTCTTCAACTTGCCAATAGGCGAGGTTGATTGCTCCGCCTGTTCAGAGATTATCTCTACAAGGACTCCACTTTCATAAGGGGTCTGCTCCTATAAGATTCCTTCTCAACTACATCACCGTTAAGTGCGGATTACTCTTCAAATGGCAACTTCCTATTTTATCTCTGATATCTGCGGGATCTCCTTACATAATAATCCTTCTGAGGATCTCACCGTGATTTTCTCGCACGGCTTTCTATTCTCCACCTATATAAAGGCTGCTCCCCCATCATAATGAGGTATGACTGAAACCCTTGCATACTCACATTGATAACTTTGTTTCCTTATTGCTTAGCTTAGCTTTGCCTTGGTTTGATTTGCATGCCGGAGGGGTTTTGAGCGTCATTGCTTTGGCCGATCATGTTTGTTCATCTGTGCAGGACACTCGAGTTGTTTTCGAAGTGAAGTACCAAGATCCTGAACAATTCTGACTATTGGTTGTTTGTCCCAGATTTCTACCACAATAATATTCACTTACCAAATTTTTTCCAATAATGAAACCCCTTTTCAAGTTGAAATAAAAAATGCTTGTGAAAAGGCTTATGATTTTTATTTGAGACATACATATTTTAAGAAATTGGGAAATAAAGAGAGAGAGAGAGAGAAAGAGAGAGAGAGAGAGAGAGAGAGAGAGGGGAGAGAGAGAAAATAAGTAAAGCAAAATGAGAAATGATGGTGTAGTGAGAGAAAGAAAGAGGAGAGACATGGGAAGATACGAAGAAGAAAGAGCAACCTGATATCAAAGCAAGAAGGGAAATAGAGAAAATAAAAGAAGAAAAATGAGAAATGATATGTAGTGAGAGAAAAAAAAGAGACAAGGGAAGATATAAAGAGGAGAGAGAAATCTAATATCAAAGCTAAAGTAAAATCAAGTAAAAATTAGGAGACAGACGTGTTACTTTCTACAAAACTAGTCCTGGCACCAACAAAACTAGTTGTGGCATTATCGCCAATCCATTGCCCCTCTACCAAGCATGCTCTCTTTCTCACTCACTTCCTTTTTCACCACCATTAATCAAAACATTTGTCTCCTTGTCATTAGGAACAACATCCCCTTTTAAGCATTTATAATCACATCAGCTCTAATAATAAGTGTAAAAGGATAAAATACAACGTATCATCCTTAGCCGAGCTAAGGCAGATACTGTTGCTCATCTCTATACAGTAAGCTCGGCGGTAGTCTTTGTGCTAGACTCAATCGAGACACAACACCAACTCTGCTCGAGCTAAGGTAGGCATTACTATTGGACCATCATGAAGCACTTCATGGGACAAAAAGTGACTTATACAACAAGGTTTCATCTGACAGTCCCCACGCCTGGATTGAGATGTTGACAACATGATGGATAACTACCAACCAAGCCTTAGAGGCATGGTTGGGTTAGCCGCTTGCTCACTGACACAACAATCAGCGTGTCAAGGAACGCATTGAGATGCAACTTTTTTAGTAACATGATAGTTGGCATGTTTTGACAGACACCAAAGGTATACAATTTCAACTATTTTACTCTCTCTCTACATACTTTTTATATCTACCAGTCACTTGATTTGACCGTTGGAGAGCCATTTTTCAAAAAATAGCTCTAGTGACTGAACTCGGTGTTTCTATGTTATAGTTTAGACACAGTAGTCTTCTCTAACCACTACTTTGCAATTGCAAGTGTCTATCTTCAGTACTCACACCCCACAATTGGCACCTTATGTGGAAAATCGATTGTAGACACCCGCAAACCTTATTTTGAAGACATCTCATAGTAACAATAGTAAAGGTAGTTACAAAACCCAACATAAAAACCCTCTCATGCCCAGAACTCTAGGCGAGAGAGGGAAAAAACTATTAGCCAATGCTCAGAGGGTGACCAAGGGCCCCTCGGGACAGAGGTCAGGTCGGTTACCCCGCAAAGGGGGAGAGGACAATCGGGAGATCACTATTAGGCACTTTGAGATGTAGTTGGCCAAGTTGATACAGATTATAATGGTCACCAAACTAATGAAGCCCACTCCAAGGGCTAGAGAAGGGTCATCTGAAGTGAGGTCCAGAAAACAAGAAGACCTGCCTTAAGGCTGCAAGAAGGGAAAACAAGCAGAATCCTACAATGAGAAAGAAAGCCGAATTAATACCAGAATTGTGGCATCAAGTAAGCAAAGGGTATCACTGAGATAAATTCATTTTAGCGTGGAACTTCACAAAATTCTCAATGCCAAACGAAGATGGGACAAATACCTACGGATAAGGCTGCTCACAAGGGTAGCAAAAGCTGTCATCCCAACAAAGTCAATAGCCTGAACTACCAAGTCCATGCTAAAGGTGCAAATCTTGAGGTACCAAACCCCATTCTCACTAGAGATCGAGGAATTAGATCCTTTGAAAAAGTTCACTCCTCTAAAGTTCACATTCTATGATGGGAAGTCTGACCCGAGGTCCCACATTAGCCATGTCAGGCAAATGATGGCACTTTGGAACCATCTTGATGCACTCATATACAAGGTACTTTTATCAAGCCTTGGGGACTTCGGGCTGAATTGGTTTGACAAGCTCTCTGCTCGGTCCATTAGGAACTTCCATCAACTTATTGAGTCATTCATAGCTCAATTTGTCATCAACACAAAGGCACCAAAAGGTGTAAGCTTTCTTCTGATGCTCCAAAAAGGAAAGAATGAATCACTCCGTAATTATAGCAAGTGCTATTGAGAGACAAACAATGAGATAGAGAAGTGCTCAGAAGAGTTAGCCGTGGTCAGTTACAAGCTTGAGCTGACCCTGAGAGAGAAACTTTGGGAAGACCTTACGTTCAACCCTCTAACCAGCCTCCGGGATCTCATCAGTCGGGTCAAAATGTTAGCTTGGTTGGAGGAGGATGTTCGGCTTGCGGAATGAGCTGTGGAATCCTCATCCCTTGGTGACGGGTCATTCAAGAAGCAAAGGAAAAATCCAACATATTATGAAGATCAGGTGAGGCAAGGTATCAATGTGATTTTCAAAGAACCAATTTGCAAGTTCCTCACCCAGATTCTAGACAAGTCGTATTTCAAGAAGTCCCT
>BRYE01000018.1:8640000-8645000 GCA_030159115.1 Actinidia arguta var. hypoleuca
TGATTAGACCAAATTATATTGACTAGAATTATTTTTGGATATTGTGCTAACTGCGTAAGAATACAAGTGTGTACTCATAGAGGTCTTTTCATATCAACCTGATGAGGGGACAACCGATAAGGAAATCCAGGCTTACTAGAAGTGAAAAAAGGCTGATGAGATGTTAAAGTGTTACATTTTGGCATCTATGTCAATGTTCTACAGCATCAGCATCAGCATCAGGCTATGCCCACTACCTATGACATGATGCTGAGTCTCAAAGAAATATTTGGAGATCAAAATCGTACTACTAGGCTTGTTGCCATGAAAGACCTAATGAACACAATTATAGTTGAAGGGACCCCAATGAGGGATCATGTTTTGAAGATGATAAGTCTTTTGAATGAACTATAGATCCTTGGATCTGATATCGATGGGGAACCCCAAGTTGAAATCATTCTTCAATCACTGCCATATTCCTTTAAGTAGTTCTATCTGAACTACAACATGAATAAATTCTCTTACTCATTAGTAGAGCTTCTTAAAGAGCTTCAAGCTGAGGGACTCATCAGAAAGGTCACACCTGCTCGTAGCAGTCATTTGGTTTGGATGTGCAGTGAGAGGACTACCACGTGTTGGCCCCTGTTGGTTTTGGGACATAAGTTTTGCCCACGAAATGTCATGCCTTAAGGGCGTGTTTGGGGCATTTTCCCACCCTTTTAACTTCCTATATAAGTTTGTTTGTCTTCCTTGGTCATTGTTCATCCCAACCTTTGAGAGTATTATAGAGAGAGAAAGCATGAGACCGTGAATTGCTATAGTCTGACTGCTATTTTCACCGCCAATTATGTTGTTGACTGTCTTCCGTGCTTCCATCGCTCCCATTTTTGCCTTCTTGAATTCCTTCAGATTGAATTTGAGTTTCTCTAAATGTTTTCTACGTGATATTTTTGCCATCTTTGTGTGCATTTTTGATTCATTCTGGTTTTTCCTAAGTCTACATTTAGCATCCTCGAATTTGCTTATGACTTGCTTCGACGTTTTTGTTGGAGTTTGTCTTGAATTTCTGTTTTGGCCTGTCCACCATTGTCAAAATTTCAAGCTTTTTTGACATCTATAAATTGGGTTGCCCCTGACCCGTTTTTCCTGTAGAATAGGTTCAAACTGACTTGTAACTTTTACCTTTAGAAAATCAACATGATAGGGTTAAGGTTTTGGCCCCCTCAAGCCCGTATGTTGCCGAGATAGGTTCGAGGCAAGAGGGGAGACTTGGGAGGTATCTGCAAAGCTCAAAGCTTATATGAAGCTTGGTTTATTCTACATCCCAAATGCCAAACCTCCGAGGATAGAGATCAAGGCTCACGTGAAGCTCAGCTAACTCCACAGCCAAGTGCCCATCATAATATATCTAGTTAAGCTCCTTCTTAACTATTTTACTTTTATTGTTAGAGCATGGAGTTGAATCTAGCTCAAATGCTAGTTCTTGATGATGATGCGCTGAAGAAATTTAGGACTGATCACGACATTCCTAATGATGTGCAAATAGAAAGGTTTAGACACAACGAGGATGCCAATCTGGTCGAGATTCATGGGAATCGAATCCCAGTTCGCATATCGCTGATCCACCAAGCTAGGCTTTAGTTTCCCATCTATCCAATGTTAAAGGAAATGATTGTGCATTGCCATCTCACCTTCATGCAAGTCTCAATAAACTTTGTTTGGACCATGCTTATAGTGGACACGTTCATGCGCCAGCAAGAACTCTCCTTCAGCGCCTCAGACTTGCTGAACATGTACATCGCGGTGTGCCCAAAGAAAGAGTTGGGCACCAACTTTCTTAAAGGTAACCATTATCTCTGATTTAGGAATCCTCATCAACCCCAAACGAGGCTGGTATCTGATATTCCAAACAAGGCATGTACCTGAATGAATTTGCTTAGATCTTGGGAAACTGGGAATTCTGAGCCAGAGATGATGGTCTATTTTCCTTTCTAATGCATAATGGTCTTATTTTGAATAGCAAGTTCCCTTGTAGATTATTTTGTATTCGTACACTTGAGAAATATTGATTCTGATGTCTTGTATCTCGATTGGTATGACAAATTTCAACGAGCTATTCTAGAAGAGGTCTGACCAGTGTTAAGACGCCATCTAGAGTCTTAACAACAAGCGAGCTTCTTGGAAAGATGCTGATCTTTTGGAGTATGAGTTGATTTATCACCACATCATCCCGTACCAAGGTGAGCAACTCGGTAGGTTTAGGCTCCCAACACTACGAATTGAGGGGCAAGCTCCTCTACGTTGTGAATTAATTTTGAAAGAGTTTAGTGCCGAACTTGATGAGAACGTTGCGCTTACCAGAGATCTCGATCTAGATGAAGGGGTCACCTCAAGTTCTTCTAGTTTTATGTTGTTTGATTTTTCAAATAGCAAGGAGGAAGGTGAAGAGGTCAACCAACTCGTAAGGATAAGGAGATAGGTTACCAAGCCTGAAGTTGACCTTGAAGGTCCCTTGTTGATCCCATCTTGGTTCTAAGCTCGGATCCTAAAGACTTCGATGACCTCGCTTTTACCCTGCTTTAGCTTGTGGGTGAAGACGTGATTAAGCATTCTTACTCAAAAGGGGGTGGTCTTGATTCGCGTTCGGGGGAGGTCAACATGGCTCTAAAGTTCAGGACTTTTGGGAAAAAGAAGACTCAAGCGGCAATTAATTCCTCTACGATGCCTGACCCCCCTAATTTTCCAAGACCCGCAGCTAGTTTTAGTCCCAGTCTTAGCTTTTAGTGCTCCTAGCGAGGTCGAGACAAGCTTGTTAGAGACCCCACTTCCCGACAAGCCTAAAGGGAAACAAGCAGCCTGTTGAAGGTCCCTCAAAGCAATATAAAAAGAAAGGGAGAACCAACTCGGCCCAATAGAGCAAGCCGAGCTCTAGAAGCCTAATTTTTTTGTCATTGAGCTCGTGAACCAGGTTACAATGGTTGATTTTCACGAAGGATCACAACACCAGCCTATCTCTGGCTCGAGTGATCATGCTGCCAAATTATGTCTCTGATCTAGCCGCAGAGGGGTCATAGAAGATCTAGGATTTGTTGGTAATGTAGCATGTCCAAGTAAGTATTTTAGCTCGGCTAAGTAATTTTCTTTATTTCAAACACTTAGTGATTTTTGGTTCTTATTTTTCAAAGCCTTTAGAGGGCTTCTGCCATCTCAGAGCGTATGAAGCAGCAATCCTCCAAGCTTAAGAAATCAAAAAAGAAGATGAGTACGCTAGAGAAATAGGCCAAATTGGATTTAGTTTTGGGCAAGCAAATGGAGCTGGATCTTGCTACTGCAATTCAAGAATGAGATGCTAGCTATGCAGCTACTACCGAGGCTTGGGGTGAAGCAACTGCTATTCAGGGGCAGTTGAACAAGGCATTGGGAGATTTAGGCAAGCTCGAAAGGTTGCCTGTGACCCAGTGTACGAGCAAGTTTCAATAGGGAATAGCCGAGCCAGAGACAATTATGACAAGCAACTAACCAAGCTTCATCTCGGCATTTACTAAGAAGGTTGGTTCTCTTGTTTGAAGGAGCTCGCCATTCTAGCAGATCATCTCATGTGGAGCAAGGTTGTCCTCGAGGTTGAGCAACTGAATTCTCCTCAAGCTTACTCACCCCCTTGTTCTTCCTGGCTTTGACGAAGAGGAGTACTTGAAGGACCCAACATATGATGTCTTGGAGAAACCCGTCAAGGTGGCTTATACGGGTAATGATCTCGGACTAGTTGTAGTAGTAGGGGCTGATAAGACTAGAGGTGGTAGGCTCAGGGATGAGGCAGAGGGCATTGGAAATGTAAGTAAGGATGCTTCCCTCGATATGTATAGTTCGGTTGAAAGGGTTTTTTTGAGTTTTGTGAATCCTTTTTATTTCAAACAGTCTTTTGGACGTATATGAAACACTTGTCTTTTCCATCTTGTTCTTACTTAGCTTTCTTTTGCCTTAAAAAATACATGGTGTTTGTACGCCTGAAGCGTAGACATAGCTTGTTAGTATATTTGAGCTCTGTTAGAACATATCCATGCGTTAGCAAAAAAATATTGTGTTTGCATGTTTTTTATTGTTTATATCTCGTAGGGCGGAGCTCGGAACTCACCTTGAGTTTGATAAACTTTTTTCAAATGTTTGCTAAGTGAACGTAGATAATCCTCATGGGATAAGTTCAAGAATAGCATAGAGTTCGAATAACTCTTCCCCAACGTCTAGTTAAGTAATACAGATATGGCTCGTGGGATAGAGTTTGGGACTCATGTAGAATTCGGCTAACTCTTTCCCAGCGTCTGCTGAACGCAAATAAGTCTTGTGGGATAGAATTCGAGACTCGCATAGAGTTTGACTAACTCTTCCCCAACGTCTACAAATGTAAAGAGGATCGTATCCCACATGCGGAAGCACTTTTTTATTTTTTTTCTATTTTAAATCTTCAACCATGTTATTCTATAACTTCGATCAAGAGAGGGGTTTTGATATACCTTGACGATTGCAAAAATCAAGGTTTTAAACTCTAGTTGTTGTAACCCTTTTTTGTGTGTGTGCGCCAAAAAAAAACACTACAACCCCTTGATGCCATGCCTATGGTTACCGCTGGCTTGTCTGATGCCACGGTTGCAAGTTGCAGGTTGCTCTAAAATATCGTGTTTGCGGTTATTGCTATTGGATCATAAATTTCAGCAGCCCTGTTATAATTTTTTTTTGCAAAAAAGTAGATTCTTAAACACTTTAGGATTAGATTTTTTAGTTTCCTATACCCTTTGATCTTCTCTCCTTTTTCTCTCAACCCTAACCAATCCTTTTAGAGTGTGGACTCTCAGATTTTTCTTTCAAAAAATTCTGTAGAGAATTAAATCAAAAAGATTGGTAGCCACACATGTCACATATATAGGATAGGTTTCCAACTAGGGCAAGGATAGGGATTTTAGAGAGTCTTAGTTTGGTATCAATTAAAATACAAAAAATCCTAGTTATGTCATAACTTAATTTAGTAA
>BRYE01000018.1:8657500-8660000 GCA_030159115.1 Actinidia arguta var. hypoleuca
TTCAACCAGTTGCACCTCCTTCATGGCCTCTTTAGTAAAAATTATGACAAGATAGCATTGTTTGGTCACCACTTGGTCTCTGCGAAGGGTTTCCTCACCTTTTGGGGTGGCGAATTTAATGACTTAGTGCAGCATAGAAGCAACTCCCTTCATACTGTGTAACCAATCTCAACCAACTATTGCATTATAGAGGGGATATCGACTACAACAAACTATGTCAACAACTTTTTGGGAACCAGCTCGGACTTTGAGGGTTATAGTTCCCAAGGTCAATGAGAGCGTTAAACCTAACTAAAAGGGCTTGGGCAAGTTCTAAGTCAGCCTGCTATAATTTAAGTTGTTTAACCAAGTCATAGTACATTACCTCGACTGAGCTCCCTGTGTTAGACCCTTTCCAGATCAGCTTTGGAAAATGTGATACTCCTTGGCTCGGACATGACTTGTCTCGGCTTTTTAACCATTTATTGGATCGAGAGAACCTTGCACATTTGCTTGATAATGTAGATCTTTCCCTGGATCCTATTCTCAAGATTAGGGTGATTAGGGTTCCCAATCATGTGAATAGTTCTTAGTGGAAGGTCTTCCTCCACGACATCGTCTACTTTGTCATTGCTTTGATCAAACCTAGGGTTAGGTCTTACCTCAGCTTTCTTTGCTCGAGTTTTCTTTTGATCGACATACTTTTTTAGGAGCTTAGCCTTAATGAGTTGATCAAGAAAAACCTTTAGGGCTCTACAGTTCTCGGTTCAGTTACCTTTCTCCTAGTGAAAAGAAAATTTGAACCGCTACTTGCATTTCTTGGGGTTTCCTCCCACAGGGGCGGGATTCTTGTAATAAGGCTTATCTCAGATTCAAGTGAGGAGTTTGTAAATTGGTTCTTTGAATACCACGTTGACCCCTAGCCACACCCAACTTTCATAATCTGTTGAATTTTCTCTTTGTTTTTTGAATGTCCCATCTCCCCAAGATGAAGATCCAGTAGCTCGTTCCGCTTGGAGGACATCATCCTTCAATCAAGCAAACATCTCAACTTGAGTCATGAGATCTCGGAGGTTGGTTGGAGGACTGAGTATTAGCTCCTCCCAGAGCTTCTCTCTTAGGGTCAACCCGTGCCTATAGCTGACCACATCTAGCTCTTTTGAACACTCCTCTATCCTATTGTACAATTCCAAGTAAAGTTTGTTATAATTGCAAAGCGATTCGTTCTTGCCTTTTTTAAGAGTCAAAAGAGAGACAACACCCTTTGGTGCCTTTGTGTTGATGACGAATTGAGCCACAAATGATTCGGTAAGTTGGTGGAAGCTTCAGATGGTCCCAGCCGGGAGTTTATCAAACCATTTTAACCTTAGGTATCCCAAGCTCGATGGGAACACCCTGTACATAAGTGCGTCGATGTGGTTCCAAAGTATCATCATCTACTTGAAATGACTGATGTGAGACCTTGAGTCTGACTTCTCGTCGTAAAGAGTGAACTTTTTTGGAGGATCCATTCCCTTAATCTCGGGAGAGAACGGGTTTTGGTACCTCTAGAAATGCTACCTTGGTTCAGACCTGGCAGTCCAATTTATAGATTTTTTTGGGATTCTAGTTTTCGTGACAGCTACTCTTCCGGCGAGCAACTTTTCTAGTAAATCTCCTTCTCGATTTCGTTTGATGTTTAGGGTCTCACGAAGGTCCACACCAGAATCGGGGATCCCCTTCGTTTACCTATCACCACTATTCTACTAATACTTCGACTCTCTGCCTCATTAAGGGATTCTGCTTATTTTTCCCCTTTTCATGCCTGATGGGCCATTCGCCTATTGGACTTGACCTCAAACGTTCCTTCCCAAATTCCTGGAGCCGGTTTCATCATGTTATTAGTTACCAGTATTTGTGTCAGCTCAGCCAATTGAGTTTCTAAACACCTAATGGTGATGTCTCATTTGTCATCTCCTCCGTCGGGGAGCAACTGACCCGGCCTCTGCTTGGAGGGGGCCTTGGACATCCTCTGAGCATCGCCCAATAGTTTATTCTCTCGGTCGCCCAGAGTTCTGGACACCAGAAGGTGCTCTTGATGGGATTCATGACTGCCGAAACCATTGTTACTTCGAGATGCCATTTTGCGGATATCTATAGTCGATTTTTCATAGACCAATTGTGGGGCGTTGGATTACCTAATATGAAGGAGGAAATCGAATATAGACACCTGTATGGGCGTATCGGTGGTTAATAATGGCTCATAGGGAATGCAAGTGGCTAGACCGAACTATAAGATAATAATAGTGAGAAAGACAGTTGGAGTTGTCCCAAGACGGCTCTCCGACGATCAAGTAAGATGCCCGAAGGTAACAAATGTATGTAGAGATAGAGATAGTTTTAGCTTAGGATGGTTTAGATTGCGTACCTTTTAGAGAGCAAGGGTTGGTTTTATATAGCATAGTTCGGCGCATGCTTGGACGCACTGACTAATGTGTCAGTGAGTAGACGGTTGGCCCAACCGTGCCCTTGGGGCCTGGTT
>BRYE01000018.1:8670000-8675000 GCA_030159115.1 Actinidia arguta var. hypoleuca
CATGAAAGGACAGCTTGTTTTCGAGGTTTAGTGACAATGGGGTTCTATTATTTCCTATTTACTTGATCAAGATAGATAAGGTTCAAACTGAAAAATCTAGGGCTTTATTTAGCTTATTTGTTTAAGAAAACTTGTGTAATGGTGTTTTGGTAACAATTTTGAGTAATTACATATTTGATTTTTCAGCTTGTTTGATGAAATAAGAGAGGATATTTCAAGCTTCTATTTGTAACTTTTTCTTTTGGCTTATTTTGAAGCTATTAAAATAAGTAGGGAAAATTACACAAAAAGTCCCAGAGTATGAACCATGATTAAACCCTAGAATTTTATGACCAAATTACAATGACACCTCCCCTGAGGTTTGTCTTTAATAAAACTTCCCCCCACATTGTGAAAATTATACTAACTTCCCCTAAGGCTTAGATTTACGTAACAGTTCCCTCCATCTGTTAGTTGACTGTGGTCAACTAACAGAGTTTGATGATATGGCCAACAAGTTTTAAAAAAAAAAAACATTAACCTTGTTCTCTCTCTCTCTCTCCACGTTAGACATAGTAGTCTCTAGCACTCCCTAGACAAACCCTACCCAGCCACTTAGGGACGGATCTAAGATTCTTTCTTTGGGAGGTCAAATACATGTAATTGGAAACTAAAAATTTTGAAACATAAACTACAACATGAATTTGTACAAAACAAAAAGTTAAAATTATAACCAAAAGGCAATAAAAAGTACAGTACTAATCGCAAGAGAACTAATCAACTTGTTTAGATTCGATTTTAGAAAGATTTGACTATAGGAATTTTATGTGTTGAAGATTATTTAATTGTACAATTTTTAATATTTTGAGAATTTCTTGGTTTAATGAATAAATCAATTGTTTTTTTTGAAGATTCTTCAATTATACATCTTTCAGTATTTTGAGAAGTTCTTGGCTTAATGAATGAATCAATTGTTTTATTCATTATAATGAACCTAATCGAAATTAAATTCAAAACAACATTAGCAATAATAAAGAAATTTGAACTTAACACTTCAATTCCCAAAGGTATAACAATCAATTTGAAACGTAATAAAGGTTTCAGTGAACAATCAATTTTGATCGTACAGAAAAATTTATTGTGCTATATTTGTTTGGATACAAGAACCTTATATGGAAGAACAAAGAGGAATTAGAGAGGAAAAATGTTTGACTTACCTCCTAACTTTGGATGGAGTTTCGATGAAGGTCATCTTGATTTTCCTCTCTCCCTTTCTCTCTCTACAATTAGGATTTTTATTATAAATCAGATACAATCCTTTCTTTTGTATTTTGTGAAAAAGTTTTATAAATTTACTTTTTGACACAGTTTTAATATTTTTATTATTACCATCTCAATTAGGATTTTTAATTGTATATCAAATATATCATCTCTCTTTTTTTGTATTTTGTCAAAAAAAAATTATACGTTTACATTTTGGCCACTTAAAGTTTTGATTCTTTCATTTTTACCTCAAATATTACAATTTTAATTTGGAAAGACTATTTGGCTGATTTTTTGTATAGTTCAAAAATTTTGTGGGTGTGAACTTTGGAAGTGTTGATTTTTTTTTTTGAGGTGCGAATCCTATTGCTTTGTGATTATATTATAATTTTTTTAATATAACTAGTGAAATTTTTAAAACTTTTGGGGGTGCGCCTACTATTTCTCTCACTCACACTCCTATCATCACACCACTGACTACACACTACCACTAGCCTACATTTATCGGTCAGCATCCAACCAAATTCACCTTTACACCGTCAGCCCATTACCGACAACCAGATTTGCCCAATCCCGCCCAATCTGACCACCAGTCCATCTCTCCCACCGTAGCATCCAACCAAATCGTCAAAGCGTTGAGAGTCTCCGGTATGAGTGGTGGTGGTTGACGACAATTGGACCACTTTCTTCCCCCTTCGTTTTTGTTCTTCGGCTTGTTGATTAATAGAGAAGATTTTGGGGTTGTTGATTTGGAAGTTTTGGGGTTTGTTGATTAACAAAGGAGATGTGGATTTTAGGTGTTGTGGATTTGTTAATTGGGAGATTGATTTGGGTTGTTGATTAACATAGGAGATATGGTTTTGGGTGTTTTTGATTTGTTGATTTGGGTTTTGTTAACATGTGCGCGTCTCTCTCTCTCTCTCTCTCTACCTATATATATTTTACATACAAGGAGAGAGAGAGAGAGAGGTGGTGGTCAGCGACTTGGTGGTTGATGGTGTAGGAGATGGTGACGGTTTCAGCGGTGATTGGCTGTTATGGTAATGTTAAGTAGGCTGTGAATTTATTTTTTTTGGGTGTAATGGGGGTAGTGAATTGGGAAGCAGGTGTTAGGGTTTGGGGAGAGATTATTGAGGGCAATCTCCATTTTTTGTTTTGGTAATATGAGATTTGATGTCGTGAATTGGCAAGTGTTAGGGTTTGGGGAGGGATTAATGAAAGCAATTTATTTTTTATTTTTTTGGGTAATCTGTGATTTGGGGTTATGAATTATTGACGATTTGCTAGGGTTTGGGGAGAGATTATTGAGGGCAATCTTTTTTTTTTTCTGGGAGAATGCTGAAGGGATAAGGTATATTCAGTTTTCAAAATGAGGGTATTGAAGTAATTTTACACTTTTCATTTGCATGTTAAAGAAAAAACACTTACAAGGAGGTCACTATAATTTTCAAAATGCAAGGGAAGAGGTGGTATTAAAAACAAACTTTAGGGGAGGTTATTATAATTTTTTTTAATTGTAATTGTAATAAATTAAACCCTAAATTTTTAATTAAGTAGCAATTTGAATTATCTGTTAATTTCTATTACTTAGGATTCACGAAACGAACCAGTACTTGTCCAAAATTCACTGAATTCATGTGGTATATGATTTTTTTTTTTAAGTCCTAATTGAATTATTCTTATTTTAAAATAGCATAGAATTTTGGTTTAGAAGTGAATTTCTTATCTAATCTGGCTAATCAAATGTGACTAATTAATGAAAGTAGGTGCTGTTAGAGAGTGGAAGAGACAGGCTAATCAATGCTAAATCTCATCTATCCATCCAGACAGAGAGCAAAACTTCCCCACATTATTTCAAGGCTGATGCTCTTAATGCCCTGGTAAGCAATTTTACCAAATTAACCCCTTTCCATATATAGCATGTGTCCCATTTTATGAATCCTACAAAAAAAGGGCTTATATTTAGCTAATTATCACTGCATTAATTACGTTCGGGTGAATTACCAACTCATCAATTGAACTGTAGTTCAGTTTTTAATATTAACTTCAAACATTTATTTTTTCCTGTTTATTTCCTCCAACTTTTATAATTGAACCAATATAGTCAAATCGATTGATAGAGATGCCAAAATATATCATGTGAATGTGAGGTGACATTGCGCTGTAAATTAGGAAAAAAATAAATTTTTAAATAAGAAGGATAGCGAAATACATTGACAATTTCATATAAAATTATTATTTTTATAGGCTAAATTATCATTCTAGCATAAATGAGTAAATAATTGAAACAATAGGTAATTCTATATCCATACTTTCTTCTCCCAATTAGACTACTCATTTTGTTTAATTTAAACATGAATATTAACTCCTAGGAAGAAGTGACAATTGTCACATCTCTATTCACGTGCTGAACTGCATCGAATTAATTATGAAAGTTGGAGAGCCTAAATAAAAAAAATAAAGCTTAATGATTGTAATAAAAATTAAACCAAAGCTAGAGGGAATAATTAACGTTTAACATGCATAATGTTTGTTGGAATGTTTTCTTAACCGTATTTTAGAAGCTTCGAATATCAGCTATCATGACCAATGCGCCAATAATCCTAACCCTAGATTGCGACATGTACTCCAATATCCCCGAACGCATCATCATGTGCTATGTTACTTCCATGACTCGAAATTTAGGCCAAAATTAGGATACATTCAGTTTTCTCAGCATTTCCACGGACTCAATAAGGACGACATAAATGCTTGTAAATTTAAACACTTGTTCATATGTAATCCGATAGAAATGGACAGGCTCGCCTGCCAGAATCATGTTGGGACTGGATTCTTTTTCTCTTGCCCCATTTTCTTTGGAGGTCCGTCATCATTTTTTACTCTAGAAATTCCTTTGACCACGCGGATGGACCAAGATCGGGCTGACCCGTTTGGCCCGCCCACTAGCCTCCCTTGACTACCACATGTCTTTGTTTTGCACCTCCTCAACCATAATGGCTATTTTTTAACATTTTTACACTCTTAACAACTATATAATGACTATTTTTTGGAGTATAATGATCAAAATATACCACCACAACAACTATAAATGGCTACTTTGGGCGGTATAATGACCAAAATATACCATCACAACAACTATAAACGGTTAATTTTGGGGATATTTTGATCAAATGAGCCCACAAAATTTTTTATAAATACTTTTAATCCTCCGTATTTCGTTCTCACTGAATTTTTACTAAATTTATCAATTCTCTACTACTCTCTCAATATTCTACAAATCTGAAGAATATTTTAATTTTTCAAAAGTGTTGAAGAAAATATCAATTACTTGATTGCTCAGAATTTCTCATGTGTTGCAGAAGTAGTAAATCATGACATCACGACATTTCAAGCTCTTCAGACTTGAGGTATTTTAGTATCGATATTTATTTTACTGTATCATTAGTATTTTAGTATCAAAATTTTACTTTTCAAAAAAATAGATCCTTGTGATTACTATGTAGAAGATTTGGAAGAGGATGAATACGATAAGTTTGCGGTCGAAGGTGATAATAATGTACCTAAAATAGCCTTAACCAGGGTACCGAGCACACACACATCTATTAGCAATAGTATGACACCTAGGGAATTAAGATCGTTAGTTTGACAACATTTTCGACGAGTTGAGGTCATTAAAAACAAAAAAAAATGATTAAAATTATTTATAAATATTGTAAAATTGCTAGTTTTGCCAATCAAATGAGTCACCCAAATAGGCA
>BRYE01000018.1:8682500-8697500 GCA_030159115.1 Actinidia arguta var. hypoleuca
TTTTGTAGTATTTACAAATAGATTTAATCATTTTTTCTCCGTCAACAGTTTCTTCAACTCGTCGAGAATATTGCCAAATTAACGATCTTAATCTCCTACTAGGTATCCTAGATGTGGGCGTGTCCGGCGTGATGGTGGAGTGACTGATAGGATTATGTGAGGCCATTTTGGGTATAGTACCATCACCTGAGACTTGAAACTCATCATATAACAACAAGACAATAAAAAAATATCGATACGAAGATACCTCAAGTCTGAAACATTTGACATGTCGGGATTCAACAAGTCTTCAGCACTTGACAAATTTTGGGCAATCGAATAATTATACGAAATTTAGAGAGTATTGCGAGAGTGGTAGATAATTAATAAATTGAGTAAGAATTGAGTGAGGATGAAGTATGCAGGATTAAAGGTATTTATAGAATTTTTTTTGCCTTATTGGACCAAAAAAACCCAAAATTAGTCGTTTATAGTTATTGTAGAGTTCTATGTTGGTCATTTATATCCCAATTACTATTTTACTTCAAAAAATAGTCGTTATATAGCTGTTGGGGGTAAAAAGGTAAAAAGAATACAAAATATAGCCATTGAGCATAAGGTCCAGCAATTTGCTGACACGCGTAAATAAGTGTTTAATAATAAAATAAAGCATATCTATAATTGAATGATAGCTATGGTCCAGCGGTTTGGTGCATGGCCTATGGTCGGCGAGGTTTCGAGTTCGATTGTCCTACGAGGATTTTTTTTTTTACTTTTAGGCGCTCAAAATAAAGTGTTTAATAATAAAATAAAGCATATCTATAATTGAATGATAGTTATGGTTCAACGGTTTGGTGCATGGCCTATGGTGGGTGAGGTTGCGAATTCGATTCTCCTGAGAGATTTTTTTTTTACTTTTAGGAATCCCAAAGAAAGTGTTTAATAATAAAATAAAGCATACTAATAATTGAATGATAGCTATGGTCTAGTGGTATGGTCCAGTATGTATGGACGGTGAGGTTTCGAGTTCGAAACCTCACGGGTGAAAAAAATATATTTTGGGAGGGCTTAACGGGTTAGGTTAATGGGCCGAATTTTCTAGCTTATTAAGACGAGTCGGTTCGAGCCAGATTACTACAATAATGGGTTGTTCTAAATTCTGGGCTGGACTTGGCAAAGGCTGTCCAACCCACGCCTGATAATAACTGGACTTCGGGTTGGGCTCAAGTCCAAATGATTCAAATTTACCTAGACCGTTACAATAATGGACCGGCCGACGGACGAGTTAAAAAATTCGACCCATTTATACCTTTATGGAATCCTAACTCAACTAGCTCTCCTCAATGGAGTCTCCATGCGCCTCTTTCAATTCTAATTCATGATCCAATAAGGATTAGGCTCTCTCTGCCCCATGGGCCGAATTTTGGCCCATCTCAATAGTTTGACCCCTTTATCATGTTGGACTTGTCGGACAGATTATGAATAAAAAATAATCAGATTATGCTTCTCTCGAATCCCATAATGAAATTGTACTATTCATTGACATTTTGTGAGTCCAACTTGGTTATCGGACATTTGTCTATACATTATTGGATCGCATTTGTTTAAAAATAATAAACAATTTGTTATTGAAACCATGTTTACCATTACTTTTTGTAAAACAAATGTGATTTGATCAATCTGATATTCGGGACAAATGATCTGTTTGGCATGCCCCAAGGCCCTAATGGTCGAGTTTGATTAATAGACTACAGATAAGCTTGTTCCATCCAATAATTGTAAATTGATCTCACTAACTTTTGTGTACATGTTTCTATTTATTGGGGTGTATGTAACAGATTTCTTGATTTCATATTTGCCCAAGGAACATTTCAAAGGTTGGTGGAGTGATCAAAGAAGTGGATGGATCCATCCTACTTGTCTGGATTCATTTAGTTCGTATCCAAGTGCTGAGGCCTAGCCACACATGGCTTCTACGTAACCAGCAAAGGTATTATTATATTTTTATTTTTATTTTTATTTTTTAAAAGATTTACCTTAGTTAGTCTTATCAAATTTTAAAATAGAGACTAAAATAGTTCGAAGTCTTCAAAATAATTATATTTTATTCCAACTTTACCCTTCGTTAAAAAATAAATTGAACTTATTAAATATCATATTTTGAATTGTAAAATTAAATATATTGTAATAGACAATTGGTTGAAAAGAGTTAAATAGCATAAGATTTGTAATTCTCTTTGTTCAGAAAAAATATATGAATTTATTATATGATTAATTCTTATATATCTTTTGATGGAATTGAATAAAAAGTGGAATCATAGAGCTTAAAATTAGAATAAAACATAGGACTATGTTCAAAATAGGAGTTAAAGTCTGATTCAAAATTCGATAATACTCAATGATAATTTTGATAAAAACTTTTTTTTAATAGACTTATTGGGAAAACGTACCCTCGTGAATCATGAAACCTGATCCGTACCAACAAACTTTTATTTTCTATTACTTTTTCTAAAAGTAAAAATGAGCACTTTTTAAAACAAAAAAACTAGGTTACCCAGTCACCTATGTTACTGAGCCTCTTATTTTCTAATAATATTTGAATAAAATTTTATTTTTTATTTTCGTTATAAAATTACGAATACAAAGAAAATGAAAAGTTTACTATGGACTAAAATAAGTCGAATGTTTTTAGTGGCCTTTAAAAAAAGATAAACGTACCAAATTTGTATGTTTGAAGAAAAAAAATGATTGGTGCAAGTAATAAAAATTGAATAAATTGGAGTGTTTTGATATAAAAACAAGTTCTATATATTTTTATTGGTGTATTAAGAAATTGAAATATTTTTGTTTTATTTGATGGCAGTAAGAATTTAAATTAAAGTTAAAATTGTCAATAATATTTTAAAAACTAATGGGAAGGTAGTTAGATCTGTTACAAACCTCAGGGGGGTCAGTGAAATTTACCCTTACCTTATCGTCATAGTATAATATGTTTGGAATAATTTAAAAAAAAAAATGCTTGACCTAAGTTGCAAATTAAATGATAAATTTTTAATTTAATAAATTTACTCTTAATTTTTTTAACATGTCACAATTCAAACCATTTATCAACCTCTATTTACATATATTAACTACACTAAGTGATTTCTAACAAAGTAATTGAGAGAACGATGACACACAAACTAAGGACCCTTTTAGAAGCCCTAGTTCACCCATTTTTTTCATTCTACCTCTTTCCATCTCTACAATTCTTACTTAAATATATTTACTAGTAGTAGGAATAAGAATTTTCAAAGGATCGCCAGGTAGTGCAATATTATTTCCCAATTTATTCTGGAAAGAAAAACTTAGTGCATGTTTGGTAGCGTTGCCATTTTTTTATTTTCTGTTTATTTTTTTACAAAACAGAAACACAAATATGTTTGTGATCACCTATTTTTAAACTATTTAAAAATAAAAACATATTTTCCAATAAAATGTGGTGGTGGTGGCGGCGGAGGAGATGGAGATCGTGACAGAAGTAGTTATGGCAATGGTGGTGGAGACGGAAATCATGGAGGAGACGGTGTCAGCGGAGGCAATGGTGGTGGCAGTGGTGGAGACGAAGATCGTGGAGGAGGTGGAGGTGGAGGTGGAGGTGGTGGCTGCGTCAGTGGTGGAGACTTGCATGTATGAGTAGTACCATAGCCAAAAATGAGTTTTGAAAATAATGCAAAACAAGTTTTTTGTTGTTTTTACTATTTTAAAAAATAGTTATAGTAATTTTTCTTTGTTTTCAATTATAAATAGCAGTACAAATAAATTTTTGTTTATATTTGTTGTGGTAAAAATCTGGGATGAGCAACCAATAGTCAAAATTGCTCCTAAACTCGGTAATGACCTCGGTGACCTACGCATGGAAACAAACGTTATAGGTCGGGGTGAGGTCGCTACAAACCCTTCTGGCATGGAGATAAGACCGAGTTGAGGTGACTAGACAGAGTAGAGCAGGAAAATAACAGAGTTATGGCTCAGGGAGTGAGAATGCAATTATCCCTTTCTGGTGGAGGGTGAGCGGCCGTTTATAGGTGGAGAATATAGAGCCGTGTGAGAAGATCGCAGTGTAATCATTTGGCATCCAAGTATGGAAGCCGTGTCCGAGGATTTTGGAGTAAAAGGAGGAATATGCCGAATGGAGACAGCAGCGCGAATGTAGGAGATCTAGTGGACATAAGAGTCTCGAGTTTATCTCATCCTCAAGGTGACATGTGAGGTTAATCTTATCCTCTAGTTCATCTCATCATCATCATCATCATCATCATCCAGTTTATCTCATCCTACGTGTGACGGGCGAGATGAATAATAACGAGATTGGCAATGTGAGAATCAATGGAGAGCATTCCAGGAAATCCAAGCTTAATGAGGTGATCGTATTTGACAAGGCGAGGTGCTTATTTCAGCAGGTGATCCTGACGAGGTGCTTATTTTGGAAGGTAAAGATTTTACCCCTCATTAGTTGCCCCCTACCCGAGATGTCGAGGTGAAACACTTGGTATCATCGAGTAAGAAATCAAGTGGTGCTATGTGATGACGTAAGTATGTAATGATGGCATGTCTTCACAGGTTGACACGTGGAAGTGCATTGATGATGGCGTGACCCTTCGCCTACGAACTACGAGATCAATGTAATGGCAACCTTAATAAGATATAGTTTTTCTTCATATCCCTTTTTCTTCAATAGTAATGTGCTTGTTTCTATTGGCGATATCATCACTAGTGAATGTAATGGAACTGGCGAGATGAACTATGACAAGCAAAAATTGTTTGGCGAATATAACAAGTTTTAAAACACCTTAACCAGTCAAACATAAAACTTAAACACGACGATCAGAATGGTTAGGCAAGACACTTTGGTGAGCAATCAATTTTGCACCTCCTAATCATTTTTGCACCTTTTTAGCGAATAAAAAGAAAACTAAGTAGGCGATGTCGATAGATAAAATTGGCGATAAATAATTTTGATTTTGGCAATGTCAACAAGTTGAAATTGGCAAAATTACGACATTGGTGACAATCTATTTTGGCAAAATTGGCGACAATTCATTTTGGCGAAATTGGCGACAAACCATTTTGGCAATTTAATAATAGATATTGGAGATAACACTAACATGGAGATTTGGCAATAACTGAGCTGGAGAAATTGGTGATTCCATATTTACATGGAAATTGGCAACCATAGCTACTTGGGGATCCATATTCCAATGGACTAGAGCTTGACGATGACAATACTCAAATGACATTAGTTAGGCGACCTTGACAACATGGCAACCACAAGAACTGTTGGTAGTACTTCTTCAAATGCTCGGCATTCCAAGGGGTGATGGGGTGTTTCCCCACCCATGTCTTTCAGCCAATAGGTCCTTAGTCTAGCGACTTTAACAATTTTGTACGGCCCTTCCTATTTTTAAGATATGTGATGATAATATATATCCATGTCAGGTTTGTTGTTGCTTGGCATACGGTTTTGGCGACGTCAATGCTTGGATTTGACAAGAATTTCAGAGGAACATTCCTATTTGAGATGAAAAAAAAAGCTGAGGCTAGGTTAGCCAGGGCATCAACTTTCTTGCTCTCCTCTCTAGAAATTTGACAGACTTGAATTTTTTGATTTTCATTGACATGTCCTTTAGCTCATCCATATATGCCACCGTTCAGAGATCTTTGGCGAGGTAATCTCCTTGGACTTGATTCACCACAAGTTGAGAATCACAGTAGATCTCCAAGGGTTTTACTTCTAACTTAGTTGCAACTCCCAGACCGGCGAGGAGGAGTGTGAGGACGTCATTCATTAATTCATTTTTTAGCATCTCGCTCTGACCTCTTGATTTTCAACTCACCCCCTATAGTCTATTCGTCAAGTAATAGGTTACTTCCTTTTGTGTTTGTCCTTTCCTCGCCTCCTCCACTTGACCTCTGCCAACTCTTCAGCCGCAACATATTGTCAGCCTTACTCTGGAGCGCCGAAAGATTTCAGGGACGTTTTTAAAGAAGAAATCGAACAATGGGCCTGGACGAAAGCACTCCATCATTGCCATGATAACCCCCTTGTCACTGGGATCTTCCACTTCCAAGACAACTTGATTAAACCACCTAACATAATCTTTCAAGTTGTTCCCATTTTTCAAGTGAATTTTGAAAAGATAGGAGGCGTTCTTCTGCTTGAGTCTCTACAACTCATGAAATTGGTGACAAAAAGCCTGTTCAAGTCACCAAACAAATCAATGGTTCTAGGAGACAACTTTCTGAACCATGACCTCATTTTTCCCTTCAAAGTAGCTAAAAAAGCCATGCAGATCACCTCATCCAAATACCCTTAGAGCATTATCAAGTTCTTCATGGGTCCGGGTGATCCAGGGGATCTATCTTCCATTCGTATACTCTAAGCTGGGATGGTAATTTGAACCTGGACAAAATTATGTCTTTCATGACTCTTTCCATGAACGGAGGCTCGGTTTGCCTTATCAAGACATCCACAATAACGGTTGCATTTGCGCCGGTATTGATGGCATCGATCTGAGTATCCATGTCTTTAATTCTTGGATAATGGACTTATCGCGGCGCCTGTGCACTTGGTCATACGGCGAGGTGATCTTCCTCTTCTCTTGGTTTCCTCGCCTTCCATATCTTGAGTTTGGCTAGATGACCGAGTATCTGATATGACAGGACTTCTTCTTCATCTGGAGTGCAAGCTTGCCGACTGGTGTGGACGACTCCTGGTTGAATGCCCCTGACCAGCACTGTGGCAATTTTTCTAATCCTGGTCGCTCGATTGGTGAAAACGGCAAGATCAATCAGCATCTTTTGGGACAGGTACGGTGGCAAGAGGTGAATTGGTTGTCTCTGTCACGCCCTGCAACCCAGCCTATGCGGATCATGGGCACATGATGGCCGGTGGTTGGCCTACCAAGGCCTACTTACCTTCATATGGTTGATCACCTATGCATACTCATTTAAAATGATACAATTTTTTTACGAAAACGTCATACTATATGAAAATAGAAAGGTGATGTGCGCACAATGTATACAGAGTTGTGCCTAAGTAATTAAACTTTACATACATCCCAAAGCTAGACTTTAGTTATACATAACCTCAAAACATAAAATTGGATCTAGCCCATACAATACATCATAAGGCCATTGGCCACAAAACTACAATCCTGCTTGTTAACTTCCTTCTATGGCTCTTCGGTTTGGCTTCCTAAAAAAATTTTCAAAAACGTAAGCTACAACTTAGTGAATAACAACAGATGCATGAACGTAAAATACCATGAATCATTTTTATATCATACATATATCATTTCATAAAGTATGTGAGCAAAAATAACTTTTCCTTGAAACATAGCTTTTCATAAACTTGAAGCTCACATAGGCATGACCATATAGGTCGGGTGGCTCTTTAGGCCTAAGATATCTTGATTGTAGAGTGGAACTTATTTTACGTCTTCCACTCTACCGTTAGGACCATTAGGTTGGATTAAGGTCCCACCACGGAGGACCCCGAGTGTCACTATGCATATATACTTTGAACATAATTCATTTCACATGTAAACCAACATCCATGGATTTTCATTCATAATAGAATAACATAGCATATATTTTGAAAACATGGCATTTATATTGTAAACATATCATTAATGCATTGAAAGCATGGAAAATAATTGAATACACAATAGTATGTATTGAAACCATTTTGAAAATACGTAATTTTGTTCATGGCATTGTGTTACTCACCTGGGTTCTCTTGATTAGGCTCTATGCGATGTGTCCCTACATGTAAGACACGGTAATCATCAATACTATGTTCATTTATAATTGAATTAACTAATGTAACTCTCGACTAGGTTAAAACCTCCTTACTATGGGTTTAAGCCTCTATATAAGTAAATAAAGGAACCTAACATGATTGGACAACACTAGGTTGTTCTAAGGAAAAAGGCCGAGACTAACTGAAATTAGGCTTGGCATTTGAACGCTGGGTCTGGCGTCCGCACATTAATGCTAAAACTAACTACCGTTTGAACGCTCAAAAGTGTTCTAAAAGTGGCGTTCGAACGCTAAGGCTAAAAGTCCAGACCGTTTGAACGCTGGCTGGGTATGGCAGCAGGAACAGTAATTGGTTTTCACAAATTTTATCAAAATACTATCCAGATCCTTCCAATTCTTTCCAAGGCTCCTAGGGTACAAAGAGTGACTCAAGGAGGTTATAATATCTCAAAACTAACCACCCATTTCAAACCTAGCATGGTAGATCTAGATTTAAAATCAAGACAAAATCCTAACATAAATTAATTTTGGGTTATTAAAACCCACACTCAATTTGGCTCAAATCTAACTTTAGTGCATGCTATTTAACCCAATAAGACTCAATAGAGCCTCCAAAATTAACACACCTCTCATATATATATGAATAGGTTATGGTCCCTTACCTCTTTGTCAACTCCTCCAGCCTCCAAAAATGGCTTCCTTGGTTGAACTCCAAGCTCTCACTCTATACTTCTCTCTTTCTCCCTTTTCTTTTTCTTTATTTTTCTTCTTTCTCTTCTTTTCTCTTTTCTCTTTTCTCTTTTCTATCTTCTCTCTCTCTCTCTCTCTGGTTGTATGTGTGTGTGTATAAGGTTTGTGTGTGTGGTGTATATTTGCTAAGAGGGGATTTAATCCCATGTGTTTCCCTTATGGTGTTCCCTTTTTATTTTTTTGTTTCTGCTGTTACCGTTCTAACGTCAGTCTCAGCGTTAGAATGCTAAGAATAATTTCGAACTCAGCATTCGAATGCACAAAAGTGGTGAATCTGGTTATAGGCGTTGGCTTTTGAATGCTCTCTTTAGCGTTTGAACGATAAGAAAACTTGAAATGGATATACTGAGACCATGAAATTTGTCACAGGCGGTAGCGTTCAAACGCTCTTTTTAACGTTCGAATTGTAAGAAGAATTCTGGGTTGGCGTTCGAACGCCTCTCCTAACGTTCGAACTCTAAGAACAAAACTGGGCAGAATGAAACTTAAGATCTAAGGATTCTTAACGTAGAGTCATGCTAGAATATTGCTACGTAATCATCGGGCAGCCAAGTATGGAAGTTGTGTCCGAGGATTTCAGAGTTAAAGGAGAAGGATGCCAAATGGAGACAGCACCGCAAATGTAAGAGATCTAGTGGAGATGGAGTCTCGAGTTCATCTCATCTTCAAGGTGAAAGGCGAGGTTAATCTCATCGTCAAGTTCATCTAATCCTCATCCTCAAGTTCTTCTCATCGTCCAGTTCATCTCATCCTCCGTGTGATGGGCTAGATGGATAAGAACGGGATTGGCGATGTGAGAACCAATGGAGAGTATTCCAGGAAATTCGAGCTTATTGAGGTGATCTCATTAGATGAGGCGACATGCTTATTTCAGCAGGTGATCCTGGCGAGGTGCTTATTATAGCAGGTGACCTTGGTGAGGTGCTTATTTCGACAGGTAAAGATGTTACCCCTCTTCAATATTTATACCCAAAAATAAAACAAAAATAGAAAAATAAAAATTAAATAGTTACCAAACATCCTTAGTGTTGTTAAACTATATAAACGGAGAGTGCTAAAAAATTTAAAGTTTAATTTGTTAAAATTAAAAAATAATAATTTGTAACCACATTCAAACCTTGTAACTTTTAGTAATTTTCCCAATATGTTTAATTTTACCAAATTTATTTAATAAAAAAACAAACAAACTCGAGAATCACGTTCGAATGGACCGCTCACCAACACACCAACTGCTGCGTTCTCCTTTATTTTCTATTACTATTTACTACTTTTGTTTCGTTTTTAAACCTAATTTTTTATTTTAAAAAATCATCAAAAACTAATTTTTTGAATTAGTAATTTTAATAATTAAATAATTCATTTTATATTTTTGAATTCTTCTCGTCAAAAATAATAGAAAAATAATAAAATTTTGATCAAACAATAAAAATATTTACTAAAAACGAAAATATCAAAACTAAAACAGTTAAAAAAGCAAAAAAATCCATCCCCCGAGCAGTGCCTTCCAACCTCTAAGGATCTCAAGTGCTTTAACAAAAACCTTGTTTGGTAACGTTTTTATTTTTCTATTTTCTATGTTTTGATTTTTGTTTATTTTTTTTACAAAATAGAAACAAAAAATATATTTTTGTTCACCTGTTTTTAAACTATTTTTAAAATAAAATGTTTGCTAATAAAATTGTTGCCATTTATATGTCAGTTTTTCATATGGTGAAATATTATTTATTTAATTATTACGCAAATATTTAGAAAAAACCAAACATAAATTTCTTACCATATAATAAATTCATAAAAATTACAAACCATAGGCTTAGATGTCATTTTTTTTATACGTTTTCAACATAATAAGAAATGCAAAAAACAAACTAAAAAAAATATAGCGTTTAGATTGCGGTCATATATTTTTACATGTTAAGCATGATAATAACAAATGCCAAAAATAAGATTATATTGCATTCACAACATGCACACAACATAACGCTGCTCCCAGTTGAACAACGTCCAATGAGATATGCTTCGCTTGGCCTCATGGCATTGACATGTGGTATTTCATTTGCCCATATGAACTCACCTACATGATTCATATCACGAAGACACCAATAAAAAGATCTGTCATAACTTTCATTTGTCCTTTTTACTCTAAAATGCATTCTTTCGGTGCCACAGTTACATAGAGGTCCAAAATTACGACTCACAACAATACCTAACATGAAAAATATGGTTATATAAATAGAGAATAATATCATAATAAAATAGAATAAAATGGTATACATAAATAGTACATCCTACTATTGTCAGAAATAGAATAACAAAATATTTGAAGCCATATTATCACAAGTTTTTAGGGCTTACAAACCGAAATTGTTCTGATAAAACAAAACATACAAGAAATCAATGTGGTGTTGTTTCAGTAAGATATGTTTTTCGGGCAATAGCTGCACGGACTCTAGCCATCTCTTTTAGTTGAGCGGGGGTTACATTAATTTCTTGGGTGGCTTGGCTCGAACTTTCCACAACAATATTAGGACCTACATTTTGTATTATCATTTCATCATCTCGAAAGTTATTGAACACTTTATCATTTGGGTCGTGTGTACTTACGAAGTTGTGGATAGCACAACTAGCGGTTGGAATATAGCTTTGGTTTTTTACACTAAATCCATGTGGCACGTCTCTCAATATAGGAAATCAAGCCTTCAAAACACCAAAACAATGCTTGATGACATTGCGAAGTGACAAATGATGGTAGTTAACCACTCATCTTCATTTTTTTGTGCTCGATTACGACTACATTACAAATTTAAATGATACATCTCGCCTTTGTATGGCGTAAAAAATTCAGGCATATTTTGATACCCCGAATCGACCACATAATATTTACTTGAGATGTATTGATTAACAAAATGTTATCATATTTCTGCCTAGTGCATCATTTACACAAAATATGTACACGAATATAGCATGTACCAACTGGAGGCATAGAAAAATTCATTGCAGGGTTATTCGCACATTCGGCAAGCACACGTAAATCATTGGTTGTGCCTTCCCAACTTGACAAGATTCAAGTGAAATTCATGTCAAAATTTCATGCACACATTACATTTTGTATGGTGGTATTATGTCTGCCACAATAAGAAATTTGTTGCAATGCGAGAATCTTCGTAGAGATATTCGTACCGTTTATGGCTCCAATACAATGCTACATGATAAGGAACAAATTAGTCTAAATCCTCTATATTTAATTTCATATAGGTGAATATATTTTTAAATTATTGATAAATACCTAGAAGAATGACCAATACTTTGGATTATGTTGAATTTGTGGAGGGACCACATCAAATGCGTGCGCAAACGGCCTTTAACACCCTCTTAAAATATTTGGAAATAGTTTCTTCTGAATGTTGAAATTGCTTTTGGATTATTCGATTTCGAGTGTTATGACCTATTGCAAGCAAAAATAGACACCATTGCTCTTGAGCTATTATGTACCTTGAATGATGTAATGAACACATGTGTTTTCATTCAAAATTGATTTAAGCACCGCACATCATTACCATTCAAAACGTCCAATATGTAATCATGTCGTCTAAGTTTGGATGTTCGATAAGGAACACGTGAATAGTATAATCGATGATGCTCATGAAAAGCTAAAGTAACAAGCAAAGTAGCTTGTTCATCATCTAAATCAGATTCCAATTCCATTGCACTGTCATCATCATTATCATCATTGAATGCCAATTTGTTCCTGTAAATCCTTTTAACTTTTAATAAATTTAATGCATCCATACACAAAATAGCAACAAAATTAAATAACAAATTAATCCAAAACTTTAGAAAACAATATTGTCAAATATAACATACAAACCATATTATCAAGCAGACATAAAAACCACAAGCATACCTTATGGAACATAACTTATGTCATCCAAACATAACCAAACTTAACCTACATTATCTAGACATAATCTAAACATAACCTACGACAAGGTCATGCACCAGTCCATCTTCCTATTGTCAGGCATCTCAAGAAAGATAGGTCTCCAAGAAGGGTCTTCCTTTAGTTTTGTCATAGCCTTAGAGTAAGAGGACCTATCTAGGTCATTCGTACCATTGAGGACTGATGAACACTACTTGAACAGAGCAAGTGAATCATCATTATCTGGAGATGAAACAGTAATACTTGTTGATTTAGCTTTCTTCCTTATTTCCAAAAGTTGCACTTTCTTACGGCTACTTTCTGCAAGAACATTGAGAGATGCACTACGGTTAACAGAGTAGGAATCCATTTTCCTTGTCTTGCTACTTGCCTTTGGCTTACTTGCCTGTCTTCTCTCTTTTACACCAGCTTGCAAATTGTCAACCTCCAAATCCTTAATGTCATCCTCATTCTTAATTTTGATTTTTGGATCAGAATTACCTATTCCTGAAGGGGATTAGGTTGAAGCAAAGGCAATGATGCCTTTGGCAGTGCTGTCTCTAAGTACCCGTGTCATAGGCAAATAGTGAGGAAATCCACCTTTTTTGAATGATTTAGCCTTGCTATTTATCTAAAAGATAAGACAATTTATATTAACTAGGCACATTATTAATTAGAATGAAATGAGTTCTGGAATCAGGCTACTATTAACCTCATAAAGCATTTTCCACATCTCTTCAGTTGCATCAATAATACCTTTAATAGGACACCATTCAACTCTTGATTGCGTACACAGGGTCATAAATTTTGTGTGTGTTATTCGCAATTGATTGAACTTGTTTTTAACTTGATTCTAAGTGAAGGGGTACCCAGTCAACTTGATGAGTTTTTTCCGTATCCTTTGCCAAGCTTCTTTTGTGAAGAAACCAGTTGACCTACTATTATAGTTTTGCACATCGTCATCCATGAGTTCCACATAAATTGACTCATTCTTATCTGACCAGGATCTATTGTTTTCAAATCCAACCTCCTTGATGTCATCATCACTATCCACTAAGCTAATTCATTTACGATTCATTGCCTACAAAATATAAGTATATGTAGTAAACTTTTATTAGAATACAATACATATGCAACCGAGATGTTCATACAATTGGATAAGATAGCAAATGTTGAAATAAAATAGCTAAAATTACATGACATTAATGTTTCTTAAGAAATGAAGATAAAAATACCTCACTAGCCAAATAATGGAGTTCCTTTGATTGACTTGGAACATAGAATTACAGTTTCACGTAATCTAACTCAATCAGACATAAGATCTAAAACAACTAAGATCCATAATCTCATGAGTAAACAAGATAACAGTAGTAAAAAGAGGGGAAAAAAATATAATTGTAGAACTGCGTAGTATACTGCAGAGATTATTGAAAATTAGGGGGGGGGGAATGTAGTCAAACTAATTCCTCAACAAATCAATAAGCAAAATAAATCTATAAAATCAATACAAACAAAATTAAAGTATTTCCGATCACTAGTCAAATAATTGAGCTCATTTGATTAACTTGGAACCGAGCATTACAATTTCATGTAATCTAACTCCAACACACATAAGATCCAAAACAACTAAGATCCTAAATCTCATGAGTAAACAAGATAACTATAGTAAAAAGAGGGGAAAATATTACTATAGAACTCCATAGTCTACTACAGAGATTATCTAAAATTAGGGGGGCAAATGTGGTCAAAATTCCTCAACAAATCAATAAGAAAAATATATATGTAAAATCAATAAAAAAATTTTTTTAACTATTTTCGATCACTAGCCAAATAATGGAATTCTTTTGATTAACTTGGAACATAGCATTATAGTTTCATGTAATCTAACTTAATCATACATAAGATCCAAAACAACTAAGATCCAAAATCTCATGAATAAACAAGATAACAATAGTAAAAGAGGGTGGAAATATAACTTTAGAACTGCGTAGTCTACTGCATAGATTATCTAAAATTAGTGGGAGAAATGTGTTCAAACTAATTCCTCAACAAATCAATAAGCAAAATAAATCTGTAAAATCAATAAAAAAAGTTCACTATTTCTGATCACTAGCCAAATAATTGAGTTCATTTGATTAACTTGGAACCGAGCATTACAGTTTAATGTAATCTAACTCCAACACACATAAGATCCAAAACAACTAAGATTCAAAATCTCATGAGTAAACAAGATAAAAAAAGTAAAAAGATGAGAAAAAATATAACTGTAGAACTCCGTTGTCTACTGCAAAGATTATCTAAAATTAGGGGGAAAATGTGGTCAAAATTCCTCAACAAATCAATAAGCAAAATATATATGTAAAATCAATACCAACAAAATTAACTATTTCCAATCACTAGCCAAATAATTGAGTTCATTTGATTAACTTGGAACTGAGCATTACAGTTTCATGTAATATAACTCCAACACACATCTAAGATCCAAAACCACTAAAATCCAAAATCTCATAAGTAAACAAGATAACAATAGTAAAAAGAAGGGGGAAATATAA
>BRYE01000018.1:8740000-8755000 GCA_030159115.1 Actinidia arguta var. hypoleuca
AAAATTATATGGGGTTAATTTATAATTAGAAATTACAAGAAATGTATTCTATAATTAAAAATTACAGGATTAAAAAATAATTAATTAATTACTCAGTACACCCCCATCGCATCCACACACCATGTGTCAAGTGCCAAGTGCGCCTCTAATAGCACTACAAAGCGCCCATTGCACCCATCGCCCACGCCAAGCGCGCATGCAGAACGCGACTCGAGACTACAGCGCAGCCGCGCGTGCACATGAAAGCTAAGGTACAATGTGACTCATTATGTTCGAAACTCCCTCTTGGTGCTCGAAGTACTCATGTAGCTAATGTTAGCTTAGTGTATATAAACACCATAAAATATTCATATTTATTCAATATGGAACTTTCACATTTTATTTTATTTTTTCCATATCAATAGTACCACTTTGGTAAATATTTTCTCATTCACCTTTTATCCATTTTGAGCAAGTAAATACACTACGGTTATCTACTCGCGAAGGAGAATCCATTTCACATATGATTCAATACTTTCGATAACCAGGACCCACCCATAAAATTAGGTCAAACTCAGTTCAAACTCTAACTTTTTCCAACAATTTGGAGCAAAGAAATAGGAGGCCAAATTCCAACAAAAACCACCACCACCATGGCGGCAACTCCGTCTTTACCAACAGTTGGCCCTCCCCCGCACGTGGCCTAACTGAGTCTTCTTCCTCGTCTACTCAAGCGCCATCTTCTATCTCCTCTACCAACATTCCCTCACCCTCCTCCACTCCCCCACCACCATCTCTCTCTCCCTCTTCGTTGCCGACCTCATATTCGCCTTCATGTGGGTGACCTACCAGGGCTTCCGCATGGCCCCCGTCCGCCACGAGATGTACCTGCAAAACCTCGAGAAAGAGACCAGTTTCCCTGCCATGGACGTGTTCATATGCACAGCGGATCCATACAAGAAGCCACCGATGAGGGTCATGAACACGGCCATGTCGGTAATGGCCTACGACTACCCAACCCAGAAAAAGTCACCGTGCGTATCGAACGACGACGGGTCCCAACTAACACTGTTTTGCCTCCATGGAAGCCACAAAATTTGCGGCCCACTGTTGGCGTACTGTAAGAAGAAAACACTGGTAGAGAGGTGCCAAAGACATACTTTGCAACTGACCATGCTTGGTTTCCAAAGACCACTGAAGTGGAGGTAAAGCACTCTTTCGACTAGTTTTTTTTTGTTATATTTTATTAGTTATATCTAAAAATATAAAAATTTTGTTTATTAAAATTTTTTAAAATATTTATTAAAAAAGGAAATAGCTAATTTAAAGGTAAAAGTAATTTTTTTATCTCGAGTTTTTCTAAAATTAGATTAAAAAATAAATATTTTTCCAATCTCATTATCTACCTGATCAATGATATATTTGATCAACTTGATTTTTTTTTTAATGATATACTGTTACAACCTTATAATGTAAGTGATAAAAGTAGGGCTCATTCATCCCTTTCTCCACTAAAGGATTATTTAGTGCTCTTGGAGTAATATTTTATATCAATTAATGAATGACACATGTACATATATAGATTATAATTTAAAAAAGTAATAAACTCCGCCATTTAGAGCAAACACTCTAAAATTAGAACACTACTAAAATTTGCTCTACTAAATAGTTTATCCATCTCCACCACCCCACTAGGCAGGGAACAACATGATGATGCTTTGTATCTTTTGAATATGGTGATATATCGTGGCTTGGATTTACACGATTTTTTCAGCAAGTAATTGATATTGTTGTGGTAAAAATCTGAGAGAGCAACCAACAGTCAGAATTGCTCTTCGGCCTCGGTGTTGGATCTCGGCTAAAGCTAGGCGACCTGCACAGCAATGAGCAAAAGTAATCGGCCGAGGTGAGGCCGCTCAAAACCCCTCCGGCGTATGAATCAGATCAAGGCGATTAGGAGAATATTATAGGCAATGTGGGCAAGCACAATAATAAATGTGTATGTGGTGCATGTGGGGAGCGGCCTTTATATAGACAAAATACTGAGTCATGTCAGTGAATCATGGCGAGTTCCTCAGAAGGATAAGCATGGGAGGATATCCCAATAAAATCAGGAGACTAATATGAGGATGCCATCTAGTGAGCAATCCGTATTCTCAGGTGTTGTGATGGAGCTGGAATCTATTGGGGACAATTCTCTTGTAGAGGTGGAACTCTTCATGGAGGAGGACTCCAATTGGGCAGAGGAGTAACAGAGGAGGAGTCTTATGACAACAGACTTCTAATGGAGATGGAGTTATTTCGGAGAATCAAATCTGTGTGGAGACGTTTCTGCCTCAGGCGAGTTGAACCACCTCGCCTAATGGCGATCTGGATGAATTGTTTTATATAGACGAAGTGGAGCCCGTTTTGTTAGTAATATGAGACAACCGGAAAGATGAGTCTGGAACCTTAAGGCGACGTGCCTTGCTCGGAATACATTAAGATTTAGATCTCGCCCGAATTATCCCACATCAGTAGCCCCCTACTCAAAGTGCCGAGATAATTGGGATTTTTGAGTAAAAGTATTTAAAAGTCATGGAACCACGTGGGCGCGCATTAATTGCACCCCTCATTTGGTTTGGACACGTAGGACAGGGTATTAATTTTTGCAGGGAAGTTTGAGCGAAAAAGGCGACGCCATAATGACGACTTTTGGCGGGATAGGCGGTGTTGGGCTCGAATTTCAAAAGGTCGCGTAATTTGGGCCGTTGAATCGGATGGATCTCATCCGTCATTTTTTCCTATATATAAGGGGTCCCACCCATTCATTTACATCCTTTTGTCTGCCAAACCAATCACTCAGAAACGTTTTAGTTTGTGGTCGCCCTTCCCGCTACGACTTTCTCCTCGCCTCTGCCTGTGGTTGCCTTTCATCTCCTAGCACAGTAAGTAACCAAGTTTTCGTTCTCATTTTTAGTTTTATGTCCCATAGGTCTAAGGTAAGTCCTTCAGATTTGGATTCTTTGCCTTCGTGGGTATCTGACCATCTAGGAGAAGGATCGTCATATATCACTGACGAAGTAAGACAATCTCCCAGATCGCTAAAGGAAGACCCATCCGTTCCTGAGGTTGCCCCTATAGGTGATATTCACCACTTTGTAGAAAAAGAACATAATATTATGACTCCCGAGGAGCTAGACTTGCTTAGGGAGACTTATTCCTTCCCTCAGGGTGTACAGCTCAGACTTCTTGAGGAGAATGAAACTATTCTTTCTACCCACCCTGGCGAGGTAGCCTTTTATGAGGCTGCCTTTCTTACGGGCCTTCGTTTTCCCATTCCTCCTATAGTTAGGTTAATTTTACTATTTTATAAGATATGTCCCGCTCAGCTCATCCCCAACGCGTGGCATAGTATCGCTGACGCCTTATCATTGTGGCGAGTACATAAATATTCAATGACTCTTTCCGAGTTTAGGAACATTTTTTCCCTTAATAATAACCCTAAACCGGACCAAGGGTGACTCTACTTCAAGGCGAGGTACAAGAAAACCATCCTTGGAGGATACCCCAGCAACGTGAAGGGGTGGAAAAATAAATTCTTCTTCGCCTCTAGGGATAGTTGGGAGCTTTTCGACGATGAACCTCGGGAGGGAGTGCCAAAGGTTCCGAGGTAATGGAACATTCTAGGTCGGTTTTTATTCTGCCAATAATTTTGGTATATTTATTTATAAAATTGGAATTAACATGATGGATATCTTTTCAGATAAACGCTGCAATGATCTGCCAACGTTGCTCGGGTATGAGCAGGAATTCTTTGATGAAATTTCAAAATCGGTGGCGGAACGTGGGCGCTTCATGGTCCCCATGCTTTTCAAAATCAAGGCATTTCGTCGGGTTTTCTACTCTCCTGGTTCTATGGCATCTGGGACGGAGGACGAGCAGCCACACACGTCATCGACGTCGGGTGAAGCGGGTGAGTCCCGCCCTTCCCGTGGTGAATACCTTCAAGACATCCACTCCCGAGATGACTCAATAAAATACCTAGGGACTGTTAGGAAGAAACTGAGGAGGATTGTACCTCATATCCCCGACCTGACTTTGTTAAGATGGTCGGGGGGAAAAATTCGAGACCCCATCTTAGAATTTTGTTCGACTTTGGGATCGAGCTCGGACTCGACATCGGAATCCTGGTCGAATTTTGAGCTATCCCCGAGCTTAAATCGGATGGTATAAACCCTTACTATTCTTGTTGGTTATTCTTTTCATGTCTGATTTGTTTTTTTTTATTTTGCAACTATGTCGAAGAGGATTAGCCTAAAGAAGCTCGGCGAGAGGGTGGAGAAAGCCAGAGGCGAGAGCTCGGCTAAAAAATTCGCTCCCGTTAAGGGAGTGGTAATTGGCGAGAAGTGCCCAATGGAAGAACCTCCCACCTCGCCGAGCAAGAAGGCGAAGTCTGGGGATGATTCCAAAGGAAAAGGGCACGCCCCCACTCTTGAACCCAAAAAGAAGAAGCTTGGTCCAGTAGACCATCCTGGGGCCACTACCTCTTCTAGACCCGGGGAGGGGAGCTCGCCCTCATTGGATACTGTCCTCGGTCCAAGGGCCTCCATTCTAGGGAGCCCTTCCGTAGTCGAGAAGATCCTCCGAGGAGTAATCCCTCCTACGGATCAAGAAAAGGTAGGGCAACTCTCTTTGGACCAGACTGCCTCAAAGTTTTTTCAAGCTCTCGGCCAGGTATTATTTTGATACTAACTTCCGATTGTTTTATCCTTGTTAAACATGCTCAATTTGATCTTATAAGATTTGTTTGTAGCAGGTGCTTGTGTTCGGATCTTCGTTGGCGGTCAAAAGCAGGGAAACCGTCGAAGAGGCATCCCTTCAACAAGGGCGAGTTGCCTCTTTGGACACTGAAGTTTCTCGTCTCTAGAAGTTATCCGCCGATCTGGAGCAGCAACTGGCTGAGGCGCGAGCTCGGGAGCAGCAGGTCGATGATGAGTTCGCCAAATTAAAGGATAAAAGGGACACCCTTGCCGACAGTCTAGGAAAGGCTGGGATTCTGGTTGCGGATTTTAAGGAAAGAGTTAACCGCTCTGGAAAATTAGCTGTCGAGGAATTTAAAGCTTCGTCGGATTTCTCTGAGGCTGTTGAAAGTGCTTCCTCGAAGTATTTTGGCGAAGGATTTAATTTCTGCAAACGACAGCTTCGCCGCCATCATCCCGACCTTGCCATAGACTTGGAGGAGATGGGTCTCGATCTTGACCTACTCGCCGAAGAGGACGAGAAAGTAGAAGGGGAGGGAGGTGAGGAAGAAACTGTTGAAAAAAGAGATACGAATCCTCAGGGCGACGCAAATCCTCAAGGCGACGAAAACCCTCCCCCTTTACCATGATGTAATTTGACTGTTAAATTTTTTTTTTTTTTTGTAATTGCACGTTAATGAATATTACTTAAATTTTGGCGATGTGTGCACTTTTCGTTCGTACTTAGTTTTTTTTTTGTTTTTTTAATTTATGTTGTTTTACAATATTGGTGACCTTGAGATTGGCGATCAAGATGCCTCCATCCTATGAACTGGCAGCCTTGAATTAGGCGAACAAGATGCCTCCGTCATTTTACAATGAACTGGCGATCTTGAATTGGCGATCAAGATGCCTTTGTCATTTTATAATGAACTGAAAACTTTGCTTTAGGCGATCAAGATGCCTCCGTCATCTTACGATGAACTTGCTTTAGGCGATCAAGATACCTCGTCATTTTACAATGAACTAGCGATCTTGACTTAGGCAATCAAGATGCCTCCGTCATTTTATAATGAACTGGCGATCTTGAATTAGGCAACCAAGATGCCTATGTCATTTTACAATGAATTGGCGATCTTGAAATTGGCGATCAAGATGCCTCCATCATTTTACGATGAACTGGCAACTTTACTTTAGGCGATCAAGATGCCTCCATTTTACAATGAACTGGCGATCTTGACTTAGGCGATCAAGATGCCTCCGTTATTTTACAATGAACTGGCGATTTTGAATTAGGCGACCAAGATGCCTCCGTCATTTTACAATGAACTGGCGATCTTGAATTAGGCGACCAAGATGCCTCCGTCATTTTACAATGAACTAGCGATCTTGAATTTAGGCAACCAAGATGCCTCCGTCATTTTACAATGAACTGGCGATCTTGAAATTGGCGATCAAGATGCCTCCATCATTTTATGATGAACTAGCGATCTTGAATTTGCGATTTCCATCCTACAATTGGCGATAACTGAAATAAACTGGAGAAGTTTTATTACTTGAAATAATCTGGGAATCATTACAATTGTTTTGCCCAAACGAGCTGACTGAACGTTATTGGTAATATTTTTTCAGATGTTCGGCATTCCAAGGATGGAGGAGCGCCTTCCCGTTCATATCTTCAAGCCAATAAGTCCCCGACCTAGATACCTTGATGACCTTATAAGGGTCTTCCCATGTTGGGCCAAATTTTGTTGCGTTTCGCTCTTTAGTAGATAGGATAACTTTTCATAGGACTAGATCGCCAGGTAAGAATGACCTGTATTTGACTCTCTGATTGAAATATTTGGCGACTTGTTGTTTATACACTGCTTGGCGTATGCTAGCTTGCTCCCGTTTCTCATCAAGGAGGTCGAGGTTGAGTCTCAGCTCGCCTTCATTGCTATCCTTATCAAAGTTTGAAGTCCTAAAACTCGGCATTCCGATCTCAACGGGTATCACCGATTCCGTTCCATAAACCATGGAGTAAGGTGTTTCACCAGTAGGAATCCTGCTAGTCGTACGATATACCCATAATATGCTCGGTAGGTCCTACACCCATTCACCTTTGGATCTCTCCAATCTCGGTTTCAAATTTCTCAGGATGGTTCTATTTGTAACCTCGACTTGGCCATTGACTTGGGGGTGACCAGGCAAGGAGAAATGATGTGATATGGCGAGATTCGAACAAAATTGGCTGAATCCATCGTTATCGAATTGCTGGCATTGTCCAAGATGAGAACCTTGGGAACTCCAAATCAGCAGACGATACTTTTCCAAACGAAATTCCTTATATTCTTCTCGGTGATTTTGGCTAACGGTTCGACTTTCACCCATTTGGTGAAGTAATCAATGGCGACGATCAAGAACTTTGTCTGTAATAGAGCTTGAGGCAAAGGTCCCAGTATATCTATCCTCCATTGGGCGAATGGTCATGGGCTGGTAATTGGCACCATATCAGTATGGAAAAGGTGGTTAGATGGTGCAAATCTCTGGCATTTATCACACTCTCTGGTGTATGTTCTCGCATCACGTCCCATCTGGGGCCAGAAGTAGCCTTCGCGAATTGCTTTTCATACTAGTGACCTCGCCCCCGAATGATTTCCGAAAATGCCCTCATGGATTTCCCTCATCACATAATTGGCTTCGTCAGGTCCGAGACATCTTAGGAGAGGACCTGAGAAAGAGCGTTTATATAAAATCCCATGAAGTAGACAGAACCTTGCAGATCTATAGCGAATTCACCGAGCTTGAAGTTTATCTATTGGTAGTGTGTCGTTCTGGAGGTATGCGATGATCTCATCCATCCATGTTAGGTCCGCTTCCGTTGGACAGACGGGTTTGGCGACCTCAATACTTGGTTTGGACAGAAATTTCAGGGATATACTTCTGTCTGATATGAAATCAAAAGTTGAAGCAAGATTGGCTAGGGCATCAATTTTTCTGTTTTCTTCTCTGAGGATCTATTGAATGGTGAAACTTTTGATTTTCTGAGTCAAGCATTTGACTTCATCTAAATAAGCTGCCATCCGTATGTACCTGGCGAGGTAATCTCCCTGAACTTGGTTGGCCACTAGTTGAGAATTACTGTAAGCTTCAATTGACTTGACTCCTAATCTGGTGGCGACCCATAATCCAGCGAGGAGTGCTTCATACTCAGCTTTGTTGTTGGTGACTTTAAACCCAATCCGTATAGCATATTCCATCTATTCACCTGCCGGGTTTTGGAGAACAAGTCCTGCACCACATCCGTGTTGATTGGAAGATCCATCCACAAACAACTTCCATTTCTCAAGCTCTTCGCCCGAGCTGCTGAGGTCCTTTTCCGAGCTGCCGAGGTTCTTGTCTAAGTTTAGAATCTCTGTCTCCGAGAGGACTTCTAGATTAGTTTCATGAGTGGATTCAGCCACGAAGTCGGCTAAAGCTTGGGCTTTTATCGCCGTCCTTGGTTTGTAGTCAATATGGAATTCGCTCAACTCGATGGACCATTTCAGGAGTCTCCCCGAGGTATCTGGTCGTTGGAGAATCTGCTTTAATGGTTGATCAGTCAGCACGGTGATGGGGTGCGCTTAAAAATAATGGCAAAGTTTTCTAGCAGCGATTAGAAGGGCTTAGGCAAGCTTCTCAATCATTATGTATCTGTTCTCAACACCCATCAATACCTTACTAACATAATATACCGGTTTCTGATGTAACGCCCCGCAACCCGATATATGCGGATCGACGGTACGTCACCGGCCGGCGACTTGTCGCCAAGGCTTACTTATCTTTAACCTGTGCATACTCATTCAAATTGGTATAATTTTTTTCTTTTTCGAAAGCGTCATAATACTGAAAATAATAAAGTAGAGTGTGCACACTGTATACAGAGCTGTGCCTAAGTTTTAAACTTTCTACATACATCACATGGCCAAATTAAGTTATGCATGACATGGCCGTATATTACTACATAATATAGGGTCTAGCCCTTACAAAATAACATAAGGTCATTGGCCACAAAACTAAAGTCTACTTGCTATCTTCTTCTTACTGCTCCTCGGACTGGTCTCCTGAAAAGATTTTCGAAAACGTAAGCTAAAAGCTTAGTGATTAACAACAGATGCATGAACATAAAATACCATAGATTATTTCATAACATACTTATATCATTTAACTTAAACATGTGAGCATACATATCTTTTCTAAAAACATAAACTTTCATAAACTTGAAGCTCACAGAATCTTGGCATACTTGCTTTGGTACTCGTACATATCATATACTGAAACTATGACAACTCGGCTGAACTGGATGACCATATAGGTCGGATGACTCTTTTGGCCAGAGATATCTCACTTTATAGATGGAACTTATTTTATGTCCCCCATCTACCTTAGGACCTTAGGACCTTAGGCTAGATTAAAGTCCCACCACAGGGGACCCCGAGTGTCACTATACTTGCTTATCTTGAACATACTTAGTTTTTCTTATAAATCATGCATCCATGGATTTCAATACATAGCATAGTAACATTGCATACTTTGAAAGCCATGGCATTCATATTTAAAATATAATCATTGATGCATTAAAAGCATGGAAAAACGGTTACATATAATATAATACGTATTGAAAATACTTTTGAAAATACATAGGTTTTGTCCATGGCATCATGTTACTCACCTGGGTTTCCTTGGCTAGATGCTACGTCATGTGTCCCTACACGTAAGGGATAGAAACGTCAATGGCTAGGTATAGTAACACGGTATTAATTGACTTAAAGTAATACTACTCTCCGTTTACCTTGGACACTTTTGTTCTAAATCAAAACTCTTAAACGTAGACCTAAGTCCTCTATTAGGTAGTTGAAGGGCTTAACATACTATGGTTATGATTATGGAGTTTTAAAAGAAAAGGGTCCATAACTGTCTGAAATTGGTCTTGGCGTTCGAACTCTCAGGCTAAATATTGGGTTTTCACTCTGTCCGTTCGAACGCCGCACAGAGGCATTCGAACGCTTAGGTAAAATGTCTAGTTTTTGGCTTTCCGTCCGTCCGAACTCTGCACAGAGGTGTTCGAACTCTAAGGCTAAATACTTAAGCTTCCCTTCTCTGTGCGTTCGAACTCTTGGCTTAGCGTTCGAATTCTAAGGCTAAAGTGACTACCGTCCAAACGTTAAAAGTATTCTAAAAGTGGCGTTCAAACGTTAAGGTCAAAAGTCTAGACCGTTCGAACCCTATTCATGGGCGTTCGAACCCTGGCTACGTGGAGTCGCAGGAATAGTAACTGGTTTTTAAAAATTTGTCAAAACTTAATCTAAATCTAATCCAATCTTTTTAATACTTTGGGACTACTATAAGTGACCTACTAGTGCTATAATATCTCAAAATTAAGCCTTCATTTTAGCCCTAACATGGTAGATCTAGTTTTGAAATCAAAACTAAAAACCCTAACATACATATACATAGAAAAATAGATTTTTCTCACCTCCTCAAGCTTGGTAGAGCTTTCAATGACTTCCTTAGGCTTGGATTTTGGACTCTCTCCAAGCTTCTCCTTCTCTTCCTTCATTCTTCTTCCTTTCTTTCTTCTCTCTCTCTCTTCTCTTTCTCTTTTCTCTTTCTTCTCTCTCCGAATGTGTGGGGGGGGGGTATATTTGCTGAGACACATGGGAAATAATCCCATGTGGCTCGCCTATTTTTAATATGGTGTTCCTTTTTTATTTTTTATTTTATACTGTTGGCGTTCGAACACCCTTATTAGCGTTCGAACGCTAATAACAAAACGTGAGTCGGAGATACTGAGAGCATAAAATCTGCCACAGGCAGTAGAGTTCAAACGCTCTCTTTAACGTTTGAACTATAAGAAGGATTCTGGGTTTAGCGTTCGAACGCCTATCCTAGCGTTCGAACTCTAAGAACAAAACTAGGCAGAAATGAAATTTTCGTTTCAAGGATTCTTAACTTAGATTTGAGTCTTCTAATTTTATACTTAACCTCCTTAATTGATGTACGGATCATGGTTTATGTATTCAACGAATTTAACGGATTCGGGGTGTTACATCTGAACTCGGTCCACTACTCGAACGAGCACGGCACTTACTACTGTGGACGAAATTGAGAGGTATATGAACAGTTCTTCACCCGTGGTCGGCACCATAAGCAGAGAAGGTGATCCTAGATACTTTTTGAGCTGTTGAAACGCTTCTTCCGATTCTTCTGTCCACTGAAAATTTTGATTTTTCCTTAGGATTTTGAAGAATGGTAAACATTTGTCCGCTGATTTGGAAACAAACCGATTGAGGCCGGCAATTTGCCCAGTTAACTGCTGAACTTCATGGACATTTCTGGGCGAGCTCATTCTGAGTAGAGCCTGAATCTGGTCTGGGTTTGCTTCAATCCGTCGTTTGGTTACCAAGAACCCTAAGAATTTTCCGGATGATACGTCAAAAATGCTTTTGGAAGGATTTAATATCATCCGGTGTTTTCTTAGAATGTTGAAAGCTTCTTTAAGGTGGGTGATGTGGTTGTTTGCTTCGAGGCTCTTGACGAGCATGTCGTCTATTTATACTTCCATGGTCTTTCCAATCAACTCTTTGAACATCTTGTTCACTAATCTTTGATATGTAGCCCCAGTATTTTTGAGACCAAATGGCATGACCTTGTAGCAGTACAATTCTCGTTCCGTGATAAATAAAATATTTTCTATGTCGGGGGGGAACATCTTAATCTAGTGATATCCTGAGAAGACATCCATGAAACTAAGAAGCTCGTGCTTAGATGTGGCGTCGACTATTAAATTAATTTTTGGCAGAGAGAAACTGTCTTTTGGGCACGCCTTGTTGAGATCAGTATAGTCAATGCATACTCTCCACTTTTCCCCCTTTTTAGGGGCGACGACGACATTGGCCAGCCATTCCGGGTAATGGGCTTCCTTGATAACCTTAGCCTTGACGAGTTTGGTAACCTCTTTGTCAATAACTCTGAGTCACTCGAGGGCGAATTTCCTTCTCTTCTGGTGAACTGGAGGATTTCTTGAATTGGTATATAACTTATGCATGGCGACTTGGGGATCAATACCCGGGACGTCGCCCTGTGACCAGGCAAAAATATCAAAATTTTTTTTTAAGAATTCCACTAAAGCACTGCGCAATTCGTTGGTAAGTTCAGTTCCGATCATAACGTGGCGATCAGGATATTTTGGATGTATGGAGATCGGGGTAGTTTCTTCAAGGGATTTGGTGTTTTCGATTTCTCGGGGATCCATCAAGACAACCTGTTCCATCTCGTCCCTCAGAGATTCCATCTCGCCATCGTTGGTCGGTAATCTACCACGATGAAGTCTTGCCAAACGGTAGTTTGGCGAGGCTCTATTCCCAAAGTGACTGGCAACTTAACCCATCCCAGCGGATGAGTCATATTTCCTCCAAATCCCACCAAGGGTGTCAGGAAGGGATGCAATTTGTCAAACCCTATTTTCATTTGTTCGAATACCGATATGAACAGGATGTCAGCCGAACTACCATTATCGACCAAGATTCTTTGGACGGTAAAATTGGCGATAATGGCTGAAACGATCAAGGCGTCGTTATGAGGTAACTACAGACCTCTCAAGTCATCATTGTTGAAGGTGATTAGTGGGTGAGTATCGGCCATTGGCGAGGAGAGATTATAAACTTCTACGGACAGCCTACCAGCACTTTTGGCATGCCTTTTTCTGGACGAATTCGAGCTTCTTCCCGATCCAAACCCGCCGTGGATTACCTGTATGTCTCCAGCAGTAGGTCAGTTGTCGCCGTATCTTTTTTCTGGTGAATTGGGGGAAGGGCGATCACCAACATACTTTCTCAGATACCCTCATTTGATGAGGTCAGCTATTTGTTCCTTCAGGTGAAAATAGTCTTCTGTGTTATGGCCATGATCTCGGTAAAACTCGCAATACTTGTTCTTATTTCTCTTTTGGGGATTAGTTTTGATTTTCGAGGGCCACTTGACGAACGCTTCATTCTTAATCTCTGTAAGAACTTGGGCAATAGGAGTATTGAGCAGGGGTAACACCAATTCTGTGCGGCGAGGTGGGGTACGAGGTCGCTTGTCATTGGTCCGTCTTGAGTCTTGATTAGGCTTCTTGCTCCTCCATTCATCGTCCCTGTAATCAGATCATCTTGCATCAGGCTCTTTTCTTTTATGGTCATCTTTTTCTCTTCGCCTTTGTTTGGCTTTGGCCAGTTCCTCCGCGGCGATGTATTTATCAGCTTTACTTTGGAGAATGGATAATGTCTCCGGAACATTCTTGGACAGAGAATCGAATAAGAGACCTGGGCGAAGTCCTTCCATCATTGCCATGACGATTACTTTGTCACTGGGATCTTCAACTTCTAATATGGCCTGGTTAAATCGCTTTACATAATCTTTTCGGTCCTTCGTTTTCTTCTGGTGGATAGTGAAAAGGTGGGACGCATTTTTCTACCTGATCCTGCAGCTCATGAAATTGGCGACGAAAAACCTGCTCAGATCACCAACGAATCGATGGTTCCAGAAGATAACTTCTGGAACCACAACCTCGCCGAACCCTTCAGTGTAGCAGAAAAAACTTTGCACATGACTTCGTCTGAGTACCCTTGGAGATACATCAGATTTTTATAAGAATTCAGGTGATCCATAGGATCTGTTTTGCCCTCGTAGATCCCGAGCTGAGTAGGTAGTTTGAATCTGGATGACACCTTGGCTCTCATTATTCTTTGGGTGAAAAGTGGTTCAGTTTGTCTAATCAAAGCGTCTACGGTTATCGGGGCACTGGTCCCCATGTTGATGGCGTCTAAGCGGGCATCCAAATTACTAATCTTCTGAGAAGTGGATATATCTTGGCGCCCTGGTTCCTGACGGACCCGACGAGGAGACCTACCACGCCTTACCTCTTCATTTTCCAGCCCTAGAGTCTTGCTGGATGATGATTCTAGCGATGGGCTCCTTTCTCGTCGAGGGCGAGGACTAGAATGACGGCGTCTGTCTCGCCTGGTACTATGGTGGCTTTGAGATTCGTTTCCTAACGGATGAGAATGACGATGGGTCGGAGGAGGTGGTGGACGATTATTTGCGGTGAGGTGCTGTATGAGAAGGGCGTTATTTTCGTTCATGATTCTCATCTGTTCGGCCATCCCACGTATCTCATGGTGAAGACCCTCTAGATCTGGAGCTTGGCTAGCGTTAGTCATCGGATGGGCTCTGTTATCTAGAAGGCTGCTGGTGCTTGGTCTGGATAATAATCGACTGCGCAGGTGCATAGGAGAGAACTTTCGTTCCCACAGACGACGCCAAACTGTTGTGGTAAAAATCTGGGAGAGCAACCAATAGTCAGAATTGCTCCTCGGCCTCGGTGTTGGACCTCGGCTAAAGCTAGGCGACCTGCACAGCAATGAGCAAAAGTAATCGGTCGGGGTGAGGCCGCTCAAAACCCCTCTGGCATATGAATCTGACCAAGGCGATCAGGAGAATATTATAGGCAATATGGGCGAGCACAATAATAAATGTGTATGTGGTGCATGTGTTGAGCGTACCTTTTTGTTATGAGAGAGTGACCTTTATATAGACGGAGTACTGAGCCATGTCAGTGAATTATGGCGAATTCCTCGGAAGGATAAGCATGGGAGGATATCCCAATAAAATCTGGAGACTAATATGAGGATGCCATCTGGTGAGCAATCCGTATTCTCAGATGTTGTGATGGAGCTGGAGTCTATTGGGGACAGTTCTCTTGTATAGGTGGAACTCTTCATGGAGGAGGACTCCAATTGGGCAGAGGAGTAACGGATGAGGAGTCTTATGACAACAGACTTCTAATGGAGATGGAGTTATTTCGGAGAATCAAATCTGTGTGGAGACATTTCGGCCTCAAGCGAGTTGAACCACCTCGCCTAATGGCGATCTGGATGAATTGTTTTATATAGACGAAGTGGAGCCCGTTTTGTTAGTAATATGAGGTGACCGGAAAGATGAGTCTGGAACCTTAAGGCGATGTGCCTTGCTTGAAATACATTACGATTTAGACCTCGCCCGAATTATCCCACATCAGATATCATAACCTATACGAGTCTTGTATAAAATGTGGGTCCTTTACGAAGAAATATTAAAGGGCACTGAATAACTCACCATTTATTGACCCACATACTTGACCTCAAATCTCACTTCTGTCATGTTTGGTTTTCGAGACGGCGAGAAAAATTATATAAAAATGTAGGATAAATTTCACTAACTCACACTTACTAATCTAAAATCACACTACACCCTCTTT
>BRYE01000018.1:8777500-8787500 GCA_030159115.1 Actinidia arguta var. hypoleuca
TTTCAGGAATTGGGGTAAAACTGTAATTTTTTCTGAAAATCTGGATACAATTGTAATTTTCCAATTTTGGGACAAAACTGTAATTCTCAAAAAAATGAGAAAATACTGTAGTTTTCAAAAAATATTTTGGAAGAAAACAGTAAATTATTGAATTTTGAAGTTAAACTACGATTTTTAGGATACCAGAAAAATTATGGGGTAATCACAGAAATATCTCGGGTAGAACTGCACTGTCTCTGGTCCTTGCCGAGAGACAACTCCCCTCTCTCTCCAATCCACCGATCCCGGCAACTTATCGCCTTGAATATCTGAATGAATGAAACAGAGAGAGAAACAGAACCACGCACAAATACACACACTGCAACAGTTCTCAAATCACAAAACCACTAACGCACAATTTTCTCTCTCAGTTCTTAAAAAGTTGGATTAAATTTGTCCACAAGTGACATAAATTCTTACGGTTAAGAAAAGAATGGGGATGGTTTTCCAAATCCAAGTAAAAGAGCTCTTGGTCAAACCACCCTTGGATTGGCTAATGCCAAACACCACACACACCGCGTCATGGCTCAACTTTTATTTTGTAGAACAGTTTCTACTGTCAAAATTAATTTCTGAATCCAGTTTCAGTATTCTGATTTTTTTTTTTTTATAAAACTATAAAAAGTTTTCATTTTTTTTAATAGAAAAAAGTTTCAGCAACAATTGTCTAGGAATTTGTAAACTGTTAAAACCAAACAATTTTTTTTTCTTCGATACAGATTCAGAATTTTTTTGAATATTCTATAAAATACTGAATTTGTAACACATTACAAAATAGTTTTAAAATCAGTCCACGGTATTATTCATACAATTCAAACATTAATACTCGAACATAAATTATCTCTTGGAATTCAATTGCCGATCATGAAAAAAATCTTTCTTAAGTTTGTTGAAAAATTATTGCGGCAAATACAGAATTTCAAAAAATAAGTTTGTTAATCATAATAATATATAATAATTTGAATTTACAGAAAATAAATACAAAAACTAAATTGAAAGAGATACAAACAGATTTAGGCTGAGTCCTGTAAACGCAGTCTCTTTAAGAATGATTCGCCGAGTGTTGTAGCCGGGTGTTATAGGTTGTTGTCGATATCTTCCTCTTACTGCTATAACCATTAACTTCGAAACACAACCGAAACAATCTTCACGATCTTAAACTTACGTCTGTCTATCTCTTAAAATTAAAAAATCAAAACTTCCAAAATTATGTAAATCCTACGTCATCTAAATAAAAGACTTGCTCTCTTTTATAGATTAGAAAGACTAGAGACTGTGAAAAGAAGAATCCTTTCCTATTTCGATTACAACGAGATAAGTCTGTATTTCAAAGAGCTCTTTTTTATTTTTTCTCATGTGGGAAAGCTTACACGCACGGCTTGATTTGTACCAAAATTCCAACAAAAGAGAGAAAAAATGGTCAAAAGCTCACGGAGGTTTCGCAGCTTTTTGAGAGATTCAAATCCGCTTTCATTTGGAACCATTTTGATACATGTTCGAAACTCCTCTCTCAGCTCAAGGTAACAAATCCAATTTGTGCTTTTGACCTAATCTCAAAACCTGTTCTCTTGTTCGTAATCGGAGTCGATTTTCTGTTTCAATCTTTGTTTTTTTTCACCTTCATAAGCCCTAGATTTCATATTTATTTCTTTTGTTGCGACCCAGTTGTTCTTTTTTTTTTTTCTTCTTTATTTTGTTGATATAAGTTTTGAAGTATTTAGTGTTGTTATTATGAACAAGAGCGAGTAACGTTTGGAACTTTCATCTCGAAGACCCAAAAGAACTTGACTTCAATGATTCTCTATTGATTGAATTCAGCTGATATGGTGCAGTCTAGAGTGGCCAACAATAATTTTGAAGAACATTTGCAGTCTGTATTTGGCAGTGTTATAAAAAGCACTAAGCGGTAAGCGGGTGGCCGGAGGGGCTTAGCGCCTAGGCGGGCGCGTAGGCATTTTATTTACTACTACTAATAATAAATGATCCAATATCATATTCTAACAAATAAATGACATCAAAATAGTAAAATTCAACTGTTAATGTTAAATAATACTAAGAGGAAGATAAAAATGACAATTTAGGTCTCTAAAATACATAGAAATTAGAAACTAGGTCTCTAACTCTTCCTCTCCATATCCTTCCAAGACTCTCTCTCCTTCGGACTCAAAGTCATACTTCTCATCTCCCTCCTCTTCCGTTTCCTGATCTTAAAAAAAATATTGTTAATGAAATTCTCTTACTTTAACATTTCTAGAACTTTTTCTAGGTTCTAGGCCATTATCCGCTCCAGTGTTCTAAAAAGCGTTAGGCAATAAGGGGGTGGGTGGGGGGCCTAGCTCCTAGGTGCCACCTAGGCGGCCGGGGGGCCTAGCGCCTAGGCGGTCTAAGCGGCCGATTTTTAGAACATTGGTATTTGGTGTATTAGCTATTGAAATCTTCAAAACTTTAGTAATCACTTGGGCTTAATGACATGAAAATTCAGAAGTTAAAGGAAAACGGAGGTCCATTGTTAAACGGCTATTTCTCTCCGGTTATATATAATGCATGTCAAGTGAATATGAGTGCAAATTAGCAACAGCCTTGTAATCGAATAAACAAAATTTCAAACATATATTAAGTAATTAGGATTAGCATTGATACATTCAAATAAATATTCAAATTGCATAAACCCACATAAGCATGTTGCAAAGTGCAACAATGTTCATAATTACTTTTCAGAAAAGAAATTATAAAACGGATATGATGTCATTGCAATACATAGAAAGGTTCAAGTGATGAAGAGAATAAGAAAAGGAAAAGATGGAATTCTGCATGTGGAACACTTTGGGAGTTGGTGTTTGGCATAGTTCAATCATAATAAATAAAGAATATGAAAGATGAACTGAAATATTTACGCATACACAAGCAAATGCGCGCGCACCACCAGAGAGAGAGAGAGAGAGAGAAAGATATTAATTTAGTGAAGTGCTGTGTAGTGGTGGTAGCAATATTTACCATTGGATTTATTGGAGTCGTTTTTCGATAACCACATTTTTTACTATCAGTGTGCAAAGGTTGCTCCCCCTTTGGAACCTCTTATTTTACTGTCTCAAAAAGAAAAAAATGTTAGCAGATGATGACGTAATTGAAAAATAAGCACCATTTTAAGAACTTAAGTATGGAATGTGTGGTTCTTTATCAAGAAAGAGAAAAGATTCAAGTCATGAGAAATGTTAATAAATATTGTTTTAGCATTTGAGAACTCTTCAGTCTTCTGAATTATGAATATTGTTACGAATTGTAAGAAGCTTTGATGTGACGGAATTGCTGTTTTGGGAGGAATTTTAATCTGTTATCACTACTACAATAGTATTATTTAATTATTGGTTTTTTAGAGCGGCATTATTCTCACATGGAGAGTCATTTTTTTTTTTTTTGGATCAATAAATAAATATATAAACCAAAGTGAGAATACAAGCTCTGGGTATAACCAAAAGCTATGTAAAAGACGGGACCCTCACGGATAAGACAAAGCTCAACAAGGAGCAAACAAAAAAAAAAAAAAAAAAAAAAAAAGTCCTGGCTATATGCAAGCAGCCCGACTCTAAAACAAGACAGCTAAAGCAGCAGATACCAACACTGGAAGCCAACATGCTGGCTTAAGGAAAACAAAAACAAGTAAATAGCCCCATTACATCTCTCTTATATTCGGGAAAGTAGCATAGAGGACCCTATATACTTGTATTTTAATATCTCTAATAGCGTCTGCCGGAGAAATGATTTTGCCCTCAAACATTCTAGCATTTCTCATTGTCCAAATGCTGTAAACAGTGCAGGCTAGACCAACCTTTTTGGCTATGGCCTGGGTGCCCGTTCCTCTGCCTTCTTTCTTGATCCACTTGGCTGCGGCTTTAAGGGTTGACAAAGCCCGAGAAAATCCCAGCCATCCCTTGATCGCTGCCCAAATCTGGTTAACCACTGAGCAGTGGAAAAATAGGTGATTCACTGATTCTATCGGAGCACCACACAGAATACATGAGGAGTCTTCAATCTGATCAATCAATTTATCCCTAGTAAGCAGCCTTTCTTTAAGGCTCAGCCATAAAATAAAGGCATGCTTTGGCAACAACGATTGATGCCAAACTAATTTTGCCCAGCAAACAGTGCCCCCCTTTGGCCTAAAAAAATCATAGCAGGCTTTGGATTCAAATCTCCCCGAAGTTGTCCACTGATGCATCTTGTCTATAGCTGATGGATAGTCCCCTACTTCTGAAACAATCTGCTCTCTAATTAGAACCAGCTGCTTTATAATCTGGGAGTCTTGTTTTTTTGAAACATACTCCCAAAAGGGAGATCCTTTTAAATAGATTTGATGAATCCACTTCACCCACAAGGAATCTTGCTTAGCCTGAAGGTTCCATAGGGATTTGGAGAGAAGAGCGGCATTCCAAGCTTTAAGATCAATGAAGCCTAATCCCCCTTCTGATTTGGGCCGACAGATATCACTCCAAGCCACCAAAGGATGTTTAGAACAAGTGGCTTTCCCTCCCCATAAAAAATTCCTGCATAATGAGATTACTTTGTCCCTGACCCCTATCGGAATAGGAAGAATTGAAAGCCAAAAGCACACCACCCCTTGCAAGACAGATTTGATAAGCTCGCATCTTCCTGCATAAGACAATGTAGCACCAGCCCAGGCAGAAATATGATCAGAGATTTTAGAGATAAGAGGACTATATTGCTCAATAGTGAGCCTTGAAGCTGCCACAGGAATGCCCAAATATCTAAAGGGGAAACTGCCCTCACTGAAACCAGTAATGGCCTTTATTTCCTCCATATCTGTCCCGCAAATTCCGGCCATAAACACATTAGATTTGGAATCACTGATGCAAAGCCCAGAGCATTCTCCAAATTCCTTCAGGCAGTCCATGATCAATCTGACCGAAATAACATCACCTCTAGCAAATAGAATTAAATCATCTGCAAATGCAAGGTGAGTAATATTCAATTCCGAACACCTGGGATGAAAATTGAAGTTAGGATTTGTCTTCAGCTTTCCCAGCTTCCTGGATAGATATTCAAGACATAAAACAAATAAAAGAGGGGAAATCGGATCTCCCTGTCTTAAACCTTGTTGACCTTTAAAGAATCCATGCAAAGACCCATTTATAGATATAGAGAAAGAAGGCGTAGCCACACACTGCATAATCCACTCTATAAATAATGGAGGAAATCCTAGACCCATTAAGACATCCTCCAAAAAGACCCAATTAACTGTATCATAGGCTTTTCTCAGATCTATTTTCAAAGTGCAGCGCGGAGAAATCCTATTCCAGCAGTATTTCCTCAACAATTCTTGCACTAAGTAGATATTCTCCACCATGCTTCTGTTAGGCACAAACGCCGACTGGGCAGGGTTGATCAAACCTTCCAGAATGGGAGACAATCTAGAGGCCAAAATCTTGGAAATCACCTTATAGATAACATTGCAACAAGCTATGGGTCTAAACTCTTCCACCCGCAAGGCATTTTTTGACTTAGGAACCAGAGCTACCACAGTATGATTGAGTTGCTTTAGAATCTTGCCAGACCTAAAGAATTCCTTGATAGCAGCGCACACATCTGGCCCAACAATGCTCCAGGCTTTTTTGAAAAAACACGAGGAGAAACCATCTGGGCCCGGGGCTTTATCATCCCCAATATCAAATAGAGAGGCCTTTATTTCTTCATCCGTAACTTCCTTGACAAGGGAGATGGCCTGCTCTTCTTGCACACAAAGGCCTTCCTCTAAAACCTTTTTATCCAGCCGAGCACAATCTGATTTAACCCCCAACAAGTTTTTATAGAAATCTACAAAAAGAGCACTAACCTGCTGGAAAGATGTAGTAACCGACCCGTCTGCCTTGTTAAGAGCAGTGATTTGATTTCTAGCTCGGTTGCTCTTAATCAAGCCGTGGAAAAATTTTGTACCTTTATCACAGTTTTTCAAATACTTAGCCTTGGCTAATTGCGAGCAAAAACTTCTATCTGCCTCTGCCAATCTAACAGCCTTAGCCCTAAGATCTGCAACTTTGTTCTGAAAACTAGCATCACTCGGATTATCATGAAATTGCTGCTGGGCTTGGAAGAGCTCCTCTTCAGCAGCAGCAGCTCTGGAAGAGATATGAGAAAAATGATGTTTATTGAGATCCTTTAGGGGCCCCTTTAGAGTCTTGAGTTTTCTGCATAATCTGAACATGGCAGAACCCTCAACTCGCATGCTCCAACTATTCCTAACTACATCCAAAAAATCCTCATGGTTGGACCACATGTTGAAAAATTTAAAAGGCTTGGGCCCTTGGTCATTATTTTCGAAAAAAGAAACAACACAAGGCGCATGATCAGAAAATTTTCCGGGAAGACCAAAGTTAGCTTGAGCAGCTAACCCCTCGAGGCCCCAACTAGCATTTACCATAGCCCTATCTAACTTACTCCAAACCGAGTTGTTAGACCAAGTAAAGAAAGCCCCTGTAGATCTCACGTCTGAAATACCCAAATCATAGCAACATCTCTGAAAATCCATGACTTCGTACTGAGTAACAGGAAGACCATTGGCTTTCTCCTCTCCATTAAGGACATTATTGAAATCACCTAAGAGCAGCCAAGGCACCTCAAGAGATGCATTAAATCTGCACAAATTTTCCCATAGGGGTCTCCTTCCCACAATGGTATTGAAAGCATAAATGAAACTAATACAAAATTTATTGGAGGAGGACTTACAGGTAGCCAAACAGTGAATAGCCTGGTCAGAACTTTCCAAAATTTCCAGGATTACCTTGTCTTCTTTCCAAATGATCAAGATACGCCCATTTGGATTATGTTGAAAATTATCTGCAATCTGCCAACTGCTAAATTTTTTCCTGACAATATCCTTCATCCTTTGTTGCTTCAATTTTGATTCAAGAATACCCATGACCACCACCTTGTTTTTACGAATGTGGTCCAAAACACCATTATGCTTTAGGGGCTTATTGAAGCCCCTAATATTCCAAACTGATACAATCATTACAAAGATTGAGAGGGAAAGCCACCCCTCGTGCTTGCGCAAGAATCTGATAAAGGGACTGCACTGCCTGTTTTGCTTCTGTCCTTCTTCTTTTTCACACCATTGTTGACTTCCTCTTTAGATAAGGAAAGGGAAAAAGAGGTAGTTGAAGTTCTAGGCCTGATCTGACTTTTAATTACTGCAGTGTTGGCGGTAGTAGATTTCTTCCCCACCAGATTATCGGCAACTTTGCTTTTATCCAATTTTGACTCAACTTGTGCCTGAAAACTCTGCTGAATTTTAGGACCCAATCCACCACTTGTAGTCTGTTGCACTTGTTGAGTGGCAACAGCACTGTCTACTTGGTCTTTTTGCTTCGTCAAGGATTCTGGAGCACATTCTGTGATAGGTCTAGCCTCGGAGCTCGAAGCTTGGAATTGATTAGCTTCAGGATCCAATAGGCCATCCAGCACTTTGAACTTGTTACCATTCTGTGGTGAACTTGGTGTAAGCTTAACAGCCCCATCTAGGCACTTAGCCCCATTTTTCACTGATTGAAAATCTGTATCAGATTTCTCTTTGAGCTCTGGTTGCTGCGACTTGTCAGTTGCTTTGGATCTTTTTCCTTTCTCTGCCCCTTGATCCTTAGCTGCCCCTTTGTTCTTGACAGTACATCCTGCTAGTGAGTGTCCCACTACTTTACAGTGTGGGCAGAACCTTGGCAAGTTCTCATAGAAAATTGCCTGTTCAAGAGCATCCCCATTGGCCAAATGCAGTATTACCGAGTCCGGTAACTCATGAGCCATGTTGATCTCCACTAAACATCTAGCATACGACACTCGCTCCTTATGCACAGTCAATTTGTCCATGTAAATAGCATTGCCTATCTGAGAACAGATTTTTCCCAGAACCCTTGGGTTCCACATTTCCAATGAGAGATTTCTAAGTTGAATCCAAACTGGAAAGCAACTAATCTCCTCATATTTAAACTCAAAATATCGAGGCATAATCTTGAGAAGGAGTGGTCTTCCATACATGATGTATGGGCCATTTTCCAACACTTTCATTTGGTCAGCTGGGTTTCCAAATTGGAAAATGATCCATCCACTATTGTGGTGATGGATTTTTACCTGCACTTTCCATGCCTGAACAATCATTTGGAGCGCCATTTTACCTGGGAACCTCCCACCAAAATAGCCTACTAAGCAATCTTTCCATAGAGACCAAGTGTCCTCTACATCATCAGCCTCGATTATTACAGGCCCTTCTACCTTCTCAAATTGTTCAAGTTTGCTTCCATGAGATGGAAGCCTATTGTTAGCAAAGTGACTTGCATATGATGGCTTCTTTTGGGTTTGCACATTCTTTGGGGCCTCACCCATGGCACTGCTCTCAGCTATGCCACCAACAGAAACTGATATTCTCTCAGTGTCTTTTTGTCGAACACCTAGAGTGCACTCATTTGTGTCCTCCTCTCCAAGTGAAACTGTTATTGAAACTGACTCTGAATCACTGGAATCACTGTCAACATCCACTAGGCTGTCTTTAACAACTTCTTGTACCTTGCTACTTCGTGGTTTACTGTCAGGCCGCGATAAAGCAACTGCTAGAATGGGATCTACCTCCTCCATGGCTAGAGCATTTTTACCCATAGCCCTTGCAGATCCTGAGTTCCCCTGCTTGTTTCTTCTTTTGTCTTTGGCCATTGCAAGGGCCAATAAGCTCAAAAATAAACTAAGGCATGGGTTAACAAAGGAGAGGAACTTTGCACAGCAAAACCAAGGAAAACCTTGTAAAAATTTTCAGTAAACCCAACCTGAGGTTCGCCCTAGGTGAACGTAGATCCAGGACTTGCAAATTGCTTCCCTTTCAAGGCTAGAGTCTGCGTACAGAGAACACAGTCCAGTAGCTCTTAATCTGTACTCAACCACAAGTCTTATAAGGTTTCCAGAGGAGAAACAATAAAGAACAGTGATGAATCCAAAGAAAGGCTCGATGAACAGCTTAGAGCAATCGATGAAACCGAGGCAGCGAAGTCTCCAAGGAGGAAAACGCTCGAGAGCTTCTCTCTCTAAAACCAAGGCTTATTTACCATGGAGAGTCATTTTCTTTGAAGGTCTTGCTGACACAGTTCAAAAGCCTTCCGCCTTTGTTTGAAGAAACACCCAATGCGATACATGGGTTGACAATTTGCAAGTAACTTACTTGACTTGATCTACCAAATGTACTCTGTTCCATTAGTCATTTGTGTTTTGCTATTGGTCAATCGTCATAAACATTTTTGTTGGTAAATTACAAAAAGAACCCCCTAGGTTTAACCATTGTAATAAATTTGACCCTAAGTTTTCAATTTTCTCAACTTAAACCTTGAACGGCTGAGCCTTTGCCACTATAACCATCTGAGGCTCCTAACCTTCCGTCCATGCATGCCAATTAATTGATTGGAAGAAGAAAGATTTTGTCAATTTATATACCTCTTGCTGGATATAAATATTTAATTTACCATTTTGCCTCCTAGACCACCCACTTCTTCTTCTCATCTCCACCACGACCCTCCCTGCACTTCCCCAGTCACCGATTCTCCATCACCCCTCCTTCATGACCATCTCATGGGAGGAGACCTTCGCGCAATAATTTATAAAGAAAAAACATGGAATCACCATAATAGTAGAAAACAGAATCCAAAACCTGTCACATAATGCCATCAATAAACTTTTGTTCCACCAGTTTTTTTCTACCCATTTATTTGTTATTTTTAATGTTCAGAACATTGGAGTTAAAATACAGAATCATTGATGATTTGTTTCTTTAAGCAATTCAACATGTCTGAGGATTTAATATTTCAAGTCGCATTGTTATGATAACAATACCAATTTTGATTGATCTGGCATGCTGGCCATAGCTACCTTATAGTTTTGCACGTTACTTCTGAGGATATTTGAATATTCTATGTACCAA
>BRYE01000018.1:8792500-8795000 GCA_030159115.1 Actinidia arguta var. hypoleuca
TACTGTCTCCATCCGTTTCAAGTATTTTACCTCTTTCATCGACTGATGTTGATTTTTATTTTGCAGCTATGTCGAATAGAATTAGTTTATCAAAACTCACCAAGAAGATGGAGGAGAATGAGAAAGAGGGATCCAAGACTGTCACCTTGTCCACCAAGGGCGTGGTGATCCATAAAAAATGACCTTAGGAGGATGCCCCCGACTCCTCGCCCAGTATGAAGGCAAAACAGATGATTTAAAGGGGAAAGAGACTATGCTGCCACTCGAGGTTAAAAAGACCAAGGCCAGCAACGTGCGAGCAGGCAACTAGTAGACCCCGGGGAGGGTACCTCGACCAGACCTAGCGATGCGTTGGGATCTGGAGCTTTCGTGATGGCGAGTGCCTCCGTGGCAAAAAAGATATTGGCCGGGGTGATCCTTCTCGCCGACAAAGAGAAAGTGGAAAACCTTTCCCTGGATCAGGTGGTCACTAAGTTCGCCCACATCATCGGCCAAGTATATTTTCCTTTTCATTCTAAGATTTTGTCTTTACATTTTGTTAATTCAAGGCGCTCACAGAAACTTGTTTGTAGCAGGTGGTAGTGCTCGGGTCTTCCCTCGTTGTTCGAAGTAGAGACAGAGAATGATGCCCTTTTTTAGGTCGCCCAAGCGGAGTCAGTCGAGATGGAGATGATTCGGGTTCAAAATCAGAACATTGAGTTGGAGGGGCTCCTTGTTGAATTCAGCAAGCGTGATCAAAAAGTTGCCAAGGAGCTCAATGAGAAATCCGAGACAGTGGCGAGGTCAGAGGCGGAGGTGGCCGAGTTGAAAAAGAAGGCCATCGAGGAGTTCAAATCCTCGGATGATTTCCAGGAGGCTGTGGTAACTTTGGCATCCAATTACTTTGGTGAGGGTTTTGATTTTTACAAGAGGCAACTAACTCACCACCATCCCAACCTCGGCATCGACGTTGACAACATGGAAATGGATCGCGACCTCCTTGAGAAGGAGAAGGAGGAGGCTGAGGCCGACGAAAGGGAGGAGAACGAGGAAAAGGAGGTTGGGGATAAGGGCGACACTAGCCCTATATCTCCTTAAATACTTGGTACTTTTCGTTTTGTAAATTTTTGTACTTTGGCATTTTTATATTTTGGCGAAGTGTACCCTTCTTTCAATGAATGAAAACTCTTTCTTCCATATATGATATTTTCTTTTTGTATAACCTCTATTGCTTGTAAGGATTTGGCGAACAGAAAGGTGAGCATAATTCTTTGGCGACAAAAGAACTGATCCACTTTAATAATTTGGATCGTGGTGGCCAAAACTTTGACAAACTGGCGGTGTGATATTTACGTATATTACTCAATTTCTTTGGTGAATATAGACACGATCAATTGGCGAATTCAACCGTTTGGCGAATATATTAAGTCTATTCTTCTTAATATGGCAAACCTCAACTTAAGTATGGCGACCTTGTCGACTTGGCGATCTTGATTAATAGGCAATTAAAGCTTGTTCAAGTTCTATATTAGAGAATTAGACTTAACCATGATGATATTACATAATCAAGCTATCCACTTTCCTACGATCAAGCTGCCTTATCATTTTGTAATGAATGAGCTATCTTGATATTGGCGATATTCAATCTGATATTACAAAGTCGGCGATATAACTCACTTGGCGAATAATGGCAACAAAATTGAATTGGAAAATTTTTATTACTTATGCAGATTTGGCGATCATTACAAGGAGTTTGGCGATTAAAATCGTATACATGGAGATTTTGGCGAACTCAAGGTTGGCGATATCAAATTGCACATGTGATCTTTTTTTTTTTTTTTTTTTTTGCGACCAACAGATTCATTGATAATACTTCTTCAAGTGAGGTAATGTCTTTCCATTCATATCTTTCGATCAATATGTTCCCGGCCTAGATACTTTGACAACTTTATAAAGACCTTGCTATGTAGGACTGAGCTTTCCAGCATTCAACTCTTTTGTAGCCATAATGATCTTCCTCAAGAGTAAGGCGCCATGCAAGAATGATTTGTGCTTTACTCTTTGGTTGTATTGTCTGGTGACTTGATGCTTGTAGGCTGCTTGGCGTACCTCAACTCGCTCCTTCTTTTTGTCAAAGAGATCAAGGTTAAGCCTCAGCTCGGATTCATTGTTCTCCTTGTTGAAATTTGAGGTCCTGAAGGTTGGCATTCCTATTTTTACCAGTATAACTGACTATGTCCCATATACCGTGGAGAATGACGTCTCGCCTGTAAGGATTCTGCTAATTGTATGGTATGCCCGGAGTATACTCGACAAATCTTCTACCCATTCGCTATTTGATTTTTCCAATCTCGTTTTCAAATTCCTTAAGATTGTTCGGTTGGTGACTTCTACTTGATCATTCGCTTGAGGATGACTAGGCAATGAGAAATGGTGAGATCCTAGCAGAACTGTTTGAATCCATCGTTGTCGAATTGCCTGGCGTTGTCTGAGATGATAACCTTGGGAATTCCAAATCGAC
>BRYE01000018.1:8800000-8805000 GCA_030159115.1 Actinidia arguta var. hypoleuca
ATTGGTTGTGATGGGTTTTGGCAAGAAAAAGGGAAGACTTTAAAGAGATTTTCTCACCGGTTGTGAAGATGTCATCGATATGCGTTGTTCTTAGTTTGGTAGCAAGTTTGAATCTAAAGATGGAGCAACTTGATGTGAAGATAGCTTTCCTACATGGGGACTTGGAGGAAGAGATTTACATGGACCAACTTGAATGGTTAAAAGTCAAGAATTTAGGTTGTGCAAAGCAAATTATTGGGATGAAGATCAATCGTGATAGAAAAAATGGCAAACTTTGGTTGTCACATGAAGGGTTCATTGAGAAGGTACTTGAAATGTTTAATATGAGCAAAGATAAACTAGTTAGCACTCCACTTGCAAATTACTTCAAACTCAACTCCAAGCAGTGTCCAGAAAATGATAAAGAGAAGGATGAAATGAATAGTACCCTATGCATTGGCAGTTGGCAGTTTGATGTATGCTATGGTGTCTACTAGGTCAAATATAACTTATGCAATAGGAGTTGTGAGTAGATATCTCTAAATTCGGGTAAGAATTATTGGGCTGTAGTCAAATGGATATTTTAGTATTTGAGAGGCACTTCCAGAGTTTGTTTGTGTTTTGGAAATGAAAAACCTATGTTAGAAGGTTCTATAGATGCAGACAAGATAGGAGATAATGATTCCAAGAAGTCCACTTCAAGGTTCTTGATGACTTTTGCGGGGGAGCTATATCATAGCAATCTCGATTACTGAAATGTGTTGCCTTATCTACCACAGAGGCCGAGTACATTGTAGTTGCATAAGGATACAAAGAAATGCTATGGATGAAGAGACTTCTTCATGAATTGGGATTGAAACAAGAGATGTACATTCTTCTTTGTGACAACCAAAGTGTTATTCATTTGAGTAATCGCTCAACTTTTCACTCAAGGTTGAACCATATTGATTTGAGTTATCATTGGATACGAGATGTGTTGGATGAAAGGATCAAATATGATGACTAAATCTTTGTCCAAAGAAAAGTATGATTTTGTAGATCCAAAGTTGGGTTGGTAAAGCCCCCACCTAAGTCGGAAGGTAGAGATTTGTTGGGTGTTCCTCTTTAGTAGGTCTCATTTAGCTTTATAATAAAGTTAGGATAATTTTTGAAGCTCCATAAAACTTGAAGGGTTTTGGTGTAATATCCTTTATAAACGGGAAACATTTTCTTTTGTAAGTATCATGGCTTTGACTTCGAAGACACAGAGGCCACTGCTTCTTGCTTCGCTGCTGCTTTGCTTCCAGCTTCAACGGTTTGTTTTTTCAGGGTTGAGAGACAACAATTTCGGGAGAAGTAATCTGGAAGAGTTCTTCACTGTGGTTGAAATAAATTGTTCATCATCTCTATTTTATGGTATCCATAGTTAGTGCGATCTTAACCTTATTTTAGGTTATTTTTATTATCCACTTTTATGGTGAGAACATTATTGATGTTTAATGATTGATGATCATTATATGCCTCTTGTTTGTACGTAGCGAAGATATTGTTGAATCCATTATAATGGAGGATTGATCCGGTCTTTGACTCGTGGAGTAAGTACTTTGCCGAACCACGTAAATATTGTTGTCTTTTGTGTGGTTGCTTGTAATTGCTTTAATATTTTCAGCATTGTTAGTTGTTTGTTGAATATTGTGGGATCAATATTTTAGCCTATTTTCTATTCATAGAAAGAGAAAAATATCAAAAAAAATTTAACAGAAGAAACTCAAATCCAAAGCGATTAAATAATCTAAAGAAAAGAATATAGTCCATACTAGGCCAAAATCCTTCATGTCTTGGTTCGTTATAGCATGGTCCAAAGCCTTAGATTTCCTTCGAACCTTGCTTTGTGACGCTTGAAAAAAATACAAGAAAATACAAATTTTGTCCTAATTTTTTTCTGACCGTAAACAATATTTCAAATGATGCTCGCTGCCCTTGTCCTCATAAAAATAGTTATAATAACTGTTACAATTTTTTAAATTAAGTTTTTTTTTTCAAAATCAACGAGGTTTACATAACTTTTAAACTCTAAAATTTTGAATCAATATACAAATTGCTCAACCATCACCTAAAATTAAATGGTAAAAAAAGTTATGTACCTCATGTTAGGTTTTGTACATATATTTAGTTCTTCAAGCTTCTTCAATGTGATGGTCATAACCCTACTTGGATTTGAGGTATTCGTAGTACCCCTTTTACAGGCTTATCATTAGTCTATTTTTATAATTTAAATCGTTCATCTCGTAAAGTCAGGATCATATGCCCTTATGCACAGGACCTATGCATAAAACCAAGTCAATTGAATATGATAGTCATATGATCGAATTAGATTTATCTTATAGTTTATTCAAAAAATTAAACATACAATTAATTTATTTCAAAATAAATGTGCTTAGATCATATGATTATTAATGTCCGTCCAACTTAATTTTTGATGATCAACTAAATTGCCCCATAAAATTAACAGTTAGAATTATGAAAATAGACATAAAGTGATCCACTTTGGGGAACACTTCAAAGTTATAATACTTTTAGACACTACAGGTAGCCCACTGTTAACTATTAACAAAATTAGAGTTTTTTTTAGTTTTGAATAGATGTGGGAATTCGTTTGAAAGGTTTTAAAGATGGGGTAAAGTAAAAAAGGTAATAGATAATGGGGTGTTTGTGTAATAACTATCAAATCAAATCAATAATATCACATATCGGAATAATAGCATTTGTTAGAATGTCCATTAATTAGGATGTTGTCGCATTAAATGAATAAGTTTTTAGCTTCATTCTTTATAGCCACTTGAGTCTAAATGTTTAAACTTGACTTAAAAATTTAATGAGTTTTAAATTATATATATTCAAGCTCAGCTTGTTTATCAAGGTAATCGGTCTTAAACGAGTTTTAATCAAGTCAATCATAAGTCGCGCTTGAGTAACTTGATTTTTTTAAAATATTATATACTTAAGAAGCTGAGTAGTACAGTGTTCAAGCTTGTTTATGAAACTCGAACTACTTAATTCGATTATCACCTCTACCTACAATGAGAATAGTCTATCGGAGTTGGAATGTTGTCAATTCAATTAGGAGCAATGGTTCGTAAAGAACATTTCAAGTTTGAGCACCACAGTCCCATTCATAAGGTTCCATCATTCAAGTGATATTAGTTAAAGAGATTAAATTCTTTATCAATGGAGTGTAAACATATAATTTACGTACATTTAATTATCAATTCACACATTATTAATTAATTGATAAGGTTAAAGAATCAACTAATTATGATTGGGGTACATAGACTACATATTATGCTCTATTCATAAAGAATTTAATCTCATTAGTTAAATCCATTCTCAGATTTAATTTCTAATTTTTCCAATTTTTAATCTTTATAGAGGTTAGAAGAATTTCCAGCTAGCATTAATGATCCGTATGGTAATGCAATTTTTCTGTTAGTAAATAAGTAATAGTGCAATGGACAAAAAATGTAAATTAATTTTTTGTTGGTAAATAATTATTTTTGCATTTTTTTCTATTGGGCCAGAAAATCGGCTGCTGGGCTGTACTATTTCTAGCTGTATTAAACCCAGGCTTCTTTTGGGCTCCAGATAACACGTTTCGCTGGCTTTAGCCAAATCCCGCTCGGCTAGTTCTGTACCCTTATTTGGATTGAATCTTAATTTGGTCCGTAAACTGTTTAAAATTTGCTTACTTCGTTCATAAATTATTAATTGCACCCTATTTTGTCCTCTAACTAATCAATTGAAATGGACCCGATCCAATTGATATTCCATCGTCTAAAAATAGAGTTGGCCCAATTGGTGGAAGTGAAAGGCTAAAAACTGTGAGGTCTAGTTTGGAGTATTGATTTTTTTTACTTTTTTGAATTTTAATTTTTTTGTTTTTAGTAAATTTTTTTTTGTTGTTTTTGATCAAAATTTTATATTTTTCGATTTCATTTGACAAAAAGAGTGTGAAAATATAATTCTTTTTTACTAAAAATAAAAGAAATCACTTTTATCTCAAAAAAACTCATCTAAAATAAGGTTTTTTCTTTCTTTATCGAATCAAAAAAATCAAAACAAAAACATCCCAAAAAAACATTTTTTTTTCGTTTTTTAGAAGTTCGACTGGTAGAAAACTTCCTGACCGCGAGAACTATCCTCTTTTTTGCTATGGATCACTTCTCCATATCGTCTAAGGACGCTTTTGACCTCCTCCATCCATCCTTTTGAAGACGTAGCCTTCTTTCGGTTCTCAACTCTTCATACCGAGCCCATTCGCCTTCACGCATTTCTTTAGACTCTGTTTATTCCTCTTAGGACATAACACCAACTCTTTGAACTGTGACTTTTTAGAGCATCTCCATAGCCTTCCTAACCCAATTTTTGCTTCATAATAAGAAGTCATTTTCTAAAAACCACACTCCAACAGATAAGGTATCCTACGAGACACTCCATTTATTAGGATTGCTACATGTGGAGAATACTGTAGCACTACTATACTTAAAAAATACATTTTATCCTAAACAGTGTCTTCACCCTCTCTCTCACCTGTAAACCCAATGAAGGCCGAAAAATGGTCCTCATCGACTTCTTCGCTTGCCATTGTGGTTGAATATGTTGTCACCCCTCTCAGATTTTCTTTCCACTGCCTAGGTTGTAAGATAAATTATGGTCGGGCACATATGACTTATTTGATATTTGTTAGATATATTTATTGAGTTTATCATGTTAGAGTTTCTTATTCTATTTCATATAAATCTCTTGTTCTCATTCTATTGGTCAAGAAAAATAAATTATTTATTAGTACAATTACTTTGATGGATTGATAAAATTTAAGTCTAATAAAAAATTAATTCTTGTACACTGTATTTCATTATTAATCTTTGTCTGTACACTGTATCCTATCATTAATCTTGTAATTAAGATTAAAGATCAAGAAAGAAAAATTCAGTTTCTAGGAGATCAAGAAATTTATTAAAGTCATTTATTATTATAGTTACAGG
>BRYE01000018.1:8817500-8822500 GCA_030159115.1 Actinidia arguta var. hypoleuca
AACAGATTGTTAAAATCTCCAAGAAGGATCCATGGGATATGCGAGGAGGAGCTGAACCTGCGCAGGTTATCCCATAGAGGCCTCCTCCCCACTAAAGCATTAAAAGCATATACAAAACTAATAGAAAAAGTGATGGATGAGGACTTACAAGTAGCCAGTGATAACCTGGTCCATAGTCTCTGCTATATCCAGATGAACTAAATATTCCTTCCAGATAATCATAATCCTACCATTCAGATGGTGACTAAAATTGTTAGCTACCGTCCAATCTCTGAATTTGCTTCTTGAGATTCTATCCAAAGCAAGCTGGGAGAGCTTTATTTCCATGATCCCCATGATTGTTGCCCTAGTCTTCCTTAGATGCTTCAGAACCCCATTCTATTTTAGAGGCTTATTGAGGCCTCTAATGTTTCAAAAGGAAATGATCATTGATTTATAGGTGCAGGGGAGTCATTCCCCATGTCTACACAAAATTCTGTAAGAGATGCAGATTTCCCATACTTGTCTGGGTTACCTCTGTCTTTCTTTTTCCTTCCTACTTCCCCTTTCACTAAAGGAAGGAGAGTATTTGAGGAGGGTACCTTGTCTGGAGCTCTGACTACAGGGGGTTTGCCTTTTAGCAATCTGATTTGCACCTTTCTTCGAACCACCAGCTGTTGCACTTCCTATATGGACTTTGGGAGTCTGTTGTAACCTGCTTCTAATCTCTCCACTAGCAAATAAGGTTGCTTGCTGTATGTAAATATCCCCTCCCAATTGCCCTGGGATTGTAGGGAGCACCTCTTACACTACAGATGGGGGGATAGGGATGTGCTCTGAAGAAGGTGGCAGATTTGGGCAGGGCATGGGGGGCTCCGTCTCTGGGGCCTTTGGAATGCTCTTTGAATGAGGAGGCAGATCTGGGCAGGGTATTGGGGGAGGGGCCACATTCTCTGGGTCTCTAGAATGCTTTCCAACATATTGGTAGGCTTAGGGCCTATGTTTGCCACCTTATCTTCAGGGTTACCTTTGGGGGACTTTGTTTGCTTCAGAGTCCATTCCTGATGGCTTTTCTTCCCACCACCTGCCTTTGATGTTGTAGCCTCATCAAAGACCTCAATAGGCTTGGAAACAACTTTGATGGCAGTAGTTGTCTTACCCTTGCAACTTTGCTTTGTGTGACCCACCACCTTGTAGTAGGGGCAATATCTAGGCAAGTTCTCATAATAGATCCTCTATTCGTAGTCTTCCCCATCTGGTAGCTGAAGCATAACTGAGTGCGTTAAGTCCTTTGCCATGTCAACCTCTACCAGACACCTAGCATAGGTGACTCTCTTCTTTTTGGGTGGTCATCTTATCCATATGGATGGGCCTTCATATCATGGAGCAAATTTTCCCAAAGACCATAGGATTCCACATCATAAAAGGAACATTTCTCAGTTGAACCCAAATTGGGAAGAAACTGATTTCTTCTTTTCAAAATCTGAAGTATTTGGGCATAGACTTCAACAACAAAGGGGACCCATAGATTATATAAAGACCGTTCTCCAAGACCTTATCCTTCTCTTCCATCGATCCGAACTTGAAAATGATCCATCCACTCCCATAAAATTGGATAGAGGGATGGATTTTCCAAGCAGCTACTATCTGGTTCAAGGCTTGCTTCCCTGGGAATCTCCCCCCCAAAGTAGCCAACAAGGTATCTCTCCCACTCGAAATTCGAGCCTTGGATGTCCTCCTCTCTTAGCTTGACAGGGCTTTCATCCTGATCATAAAATGTCAACTTGCTTCCAACTATTGAGAGCCGATTCCCTGCAAAGAGACTTGCATATGGTTTTCTCATTTGTCCCTAGGCGACTTCTCCCTTGGCCCTATCATCCCCAGTAGCAAAAGGTTCACATTGAACATTCCCTGATTTCAGCTGGGCATTCTGTCGAACACCTAGCAAGCTGAACTAGTCTTCATCTCCAAGAGTCTGTGAGACTGCCTCCGAGGAGCCACCATCAGATCCATGACCCTGTGGTCTCTTTCATTGTCCTACTCAGGGGATGTACTTAAGTCGACATGAGCTTCAGAGTCTGAATTAGCTTCAAAGTTTGGTACAGAACTTCCAGTAGCTGTATTGTTGAACATTACAGCAATAGATCTCCCATCTACCTCAACATGTCTATAAGTGATTATGGAGGATGTCCTTCTTTGTCCTTCACAAGGGTTCTGCCTTGGTTTAGCTAATGCCGCAACAAGTATTGGGTTTTCCTCGAGCTTTGAGGTAGAACCATGACCCCTCTCCTTGCGTTTATTTTTGTATTTTCCCATATGTGCAAGATCAGTCTATTGCTACTTCAAACATAACCCAAGGAGCTCTGGGCAAGTTGAAAAGTTGTACCCCAAGTCGTAGATCTAGAACTGTGTCCAAACTGCAAGGAAGAGCAGCTGGAACACCAGGTCTAAACCCAGATCCTCAGTCATTATAGATCAATGAGGACACTAAGAAGGAGAAGGAAAAAAAGAAAGAAGAAGATTGAATATTGGGCATTAGTCTTGCAAGGCAGTGGGATCTCTAAGAAAATCTCCACCGAGAGTTTCTCTCTCTGACCTTGCCTTGTCTGTATATCATTTTCTCTCTCTAACTTTCTCTTGAAAAATGAATAATCATTCTATTCACTTGTTATACGTCCTCCTTGTAGCCGAATATGCAATCCAAAACACAAAAAGAAGGTGCAAAATCTAAACAATTTTAGAATTTGTTAAGTGGAAAATTTGAATACCTCAGCCAAAAGATTGGAAAAGATACTGAAAGTGATCCTCACTCTTGCACTTTCACAAAAGGTGTGAACAATGATCTTTGTTAATAATTTTTTTTTTCTTTCTATTTTTTTTAATTAAATAAGAAATTGACTTGATTTTGCAACTCCAAATTTAATAAAGAATATTTTTTTTATAATTAAATAAGGAATTGGCTTATTTTTTTTACAACTCTAAATTTAATAAGGATTTTTTTTATAATTAAATAAGGGATTAACTTGATTTTGTAACTCTAAATTTACTAAGGATTTTTTTTTATAATTAAATAAGGAATTTACTTGATTTTGCAATTTTAAATTTAATAAGGATTTTTTTTTAATTATTAAATAAGGAATTGACTTGATTTTGCAACTCCAAATTTAATAAGATTTTTTTGTGTAATTAAATAAGAATTTGGCTTAATTTTACAACTCCAAATTTAAAAAAAAAATAATTAAATAAGAAATTGACTTAATTTTGCAACTCCAAATTTAATAAGGATTTTTTTTAATTAAATAAGGAATGAACTTGATTTTGCAACTCCAAATTTAGTAAGGATTTTTTTTTAACTTGAAATTTCTTTTTTGTTTTTAATAGGAAAACTACTGGTACAATGGTGGTAATCAAGGACATATCTTTTTCGAAATGACAATACTTATTTATTTCATCAAAAGAAGGCGAGTTTGAGTAGAACGACACGAAACTACCTATTCACAAACCATTGATCGACTCATTTGCCAATACATGGCCAAAACCCAGTGGCTTTTCCATCATATCCAATTGGACACTGGCAGCCACTCTGGACAACGATTTTAAAGTATTTTTTTGATTTGCACTCCATAAGATTTCACCAAGTCACTCCAAAGAATTCTCAACTCTAGGATGTAGAATTATCTTGGGCAAAGCACGTTGGGGCTCTACTTTGAAGATTTATGGTGAATTTTTCTTTATTCCCAATTATTGAGAATGACTAGAAGATGTCTTGAGCCACAGCTATGAAACCTTAAAGAAAGCTTGCATTTATAAGGCCGTCTATGCATCTTTATTTACTTATGATCAAAATTCTGACATCTTTCGAGCATTTTGTGAAGCGTGGTGTCCTTAGACAAATTAACTACATATTTCTATAGGAGAATTGTTTGTCTCTCTCTAGGACCTGCACATCCTTAGAGGACTCCCTATATTTGGAAAGTTCTATGATGAGTCTATTCCATGCACGGTGGAACTGACTAGAGAAGATGAACTGGGCAAAAGATTTATTCCGAAGAGCTGCGAATATTTATTCAAAGCATTCCACACTATTCTGGCGAATGATGACAAGAAAAAAAGTGAACCTATCGAAGATTGGATTGCATTCTGGTATAAAGGAGTCTCATCATATGTTAAGCCCCCACAATGAAAAGCAAAGAGGTATTCTCATAGTAAAGCCACATGGAATCCAACTGGATATATTAGCGAACCTAAAGAGTGGTCAAATGAAGCGAAAGCCGTTTTTGTCAGCCTTGGTATTGATGATGACTTGGTGGAGCAAACTTATCTTGTTGTATTATTATCTTATTGGTTATGCACCTTTGTCCTTTTGTGTGAAGAAGTCAACACTATTTGGTCAACCACCTTCAAAATTGCAATTATGATGGCATTTGGTCAAGAAATTTGTCTTGCTATACCCGTCTTAACAAGTATCTACAAGGGCTTGAACAAGATTGCAAACTTATCCACTCCTGGACGATCAGAGTCTTATTTTTATGCTCATTATCTTTATGCATGGCTTACATACTACTTTTGTACACATTACCTCATCCCGATCCCACTAGCTGGCCCAAAGATGACTGAATATTCTAGAGAAGGTGCCACTAAGTATTTTGATGGACTTGTTGCTCAAACTCTCATTCATAAAGGCGATAGTATATCTTGGAATGCTGTTTCACGCTTTAACAATATTAAAGGGCTATTTATTGACAAGAAAGTCATGGAGAATCCTCAAGGCCTTGTTTATTTCATCAGCATCCATTCCAGTCGCTTAGTCCTTTGTAGTGGTGATTCTTTCTTTGTAGAGTCGTACAACCCCCATTATTTTGGTCATTAATTTGGATATTGTCAAGAGATTCCTAATGAGCTTGAAAGAGATGAATGCTCCACTACTTTAGAGATGGCCCTTAGGTATTGGCGGATTAGCATTCAGTACAAAACTAATTCAACAACATTATTCCCCTCCTCACCAATCAATTTCAAAAGAC